>VWZO01015723.1:489498-506016 GCA_013396975.1 Bucco capensis
GAGAAAGGCTCCTTGGCAGCTTGCCAGGCTGAAACCCCCCAACCCCTTGATTTATGATCACCCAAACCAGCTGCAGATGTTGCTGGCCCAGTGCTCTGCTGCCAATTAGGGAGCCTCATGCAGAGCTGAGTGCTCTGCCTGCCTGGCACTCAGAGCAGGGCTGAGAGGAGGGAGCCTCTGCCACAAAAATGGCCTTGAAAAGCTGGAAAACAGGTTTCCCCTAGGCAGGTAGAGGCTGGAGCAGCCTCTGCTGCTGGGGGAGGTTGGAGCAGGCTTCAGGCTCTTCAGATGAGTTGGCATTGCTTAGGTCTTGTGCTGTGCTCATGAATCCTAAAGTTCTACCCTGGAATTCACCCAGGCTGTGTGTGTGAGTGTGGTTTGGGGACTTGGAGTTGATCTCAGGTTCACTGAAAGTCTGTCTGAGCTGTTCCTCTATTGCAAAGAAGCTTTGAGCAGTGCTGGGCTGGAGCCTTGAGGAGCTGAGCCCAGGCTGGCTGGGGGGAAGCAGCCTGCAGAGCTGGGCACCTTGCCTCTGAAGCCTTTCTGCTCTGCTACCTGCTGTGTGTGGCAGTGCTGAGAGAAGCACAGAGCCATTCAGCCTGGGACAGACCTCAGGGAGCAGGCAGCCCAAGAAACCCATGCTCAGGCAACTCAGGAAGCAGCTAGGGAAAAGGGGAGAGGAGACACAAGACTGAGGATGCTCCTGAAGGACATCCCAGGCTCGAGATGGATCATCTCTGCTGTTCCTCATCAAACTGCTCACAGTGCTGGATCACCTAGCTCAAAATCAGCCTGAGAGAGAGCATGAGCCCCTTGGATCTCTTTATTCTGCTCCTGTGACACTTGTGTCTGATCTATTGCTGCAGTCCCATCACTGCACCCATTGCCACAGCACCTCTGGCACCCCACAGCTATCCTAAGGGGATGGACATGGGGAATATTGGCACCTTGGTGTTTTCAGTGCTGTGTGGAGCTTTGCAGCTGCTGTTGGACAAAGCTAAATACAGCTGAGGACCTCCTGAATCAAATAGGAAATGATCTGAGTGTGGAGTGAAATGAATGTGTGTGTGTGGGGGGAAAAAAACTGTGGAAGAGCAAAAGCTGAAGCAATTTTCTTTATTGGTGTCATTAGCACTGCAATGGGAGGATGCTCTTTGGATAAAAGCAATTGTGTCTCTTCTAGTCCAAGCAGGAAACTTTAATAACTTATTTTATCCTTAATATAATGGTGCTAAAACTCAGCCAAACAATCAGAAAGGTATCTTGCTAGTTCCTTTCATAGAATGGCCAGGTTGGAAGGGACCCTAAAGATCATCTAGTTCAGACCTTAACATAAACACTTGTGCTGTGTTCTGACACTCTCTAATAATAAATAAACACTCCAGAAGAGCTTAAAGATGCCTTTTACTAAACATTCCCCTCTCCCACTGAGTGTCCTTGTCCATCTTTGTACATGCTTGCTGTTGTGTTTCAAGTGACTAGGAAATCAACAGAGGGAAAGCCTAGGCTTGGGTGACTGAGCAGCTCAGGGAGCCCTTTGGATGCTGAGTGCTCCAGAGGAAATGCACAAGCTAATCTCAACACTTGCCCAGTTGGAATGAATTCCTTCCCTATCCAGGCCAGATCAGAGCCCATTAGCAAGCAATATTAGATTAAATGAGACTAAACATTGCAGAGTGTGATTTTCCATCTAGGGGCAGTTTATTCTTGCTCTGGTGCAGCGTGGTCCCAGTGTTTAGTCTCTCCTGGAGAACTCCATCAGTGCTGGCCACAGGATGCTTGCAGGAGATCCTGGCAGTTCTGAGGCTTATCTGCAGAGCAATCTGATGCAACTGGCCCCAGGAGAAGAGAGGGCTTGAAATCTGATAACCAGGCTTTGCTCAAACTTAATAGCAACATAAAAGCCTTGATTTTTTTTTTTTCTCTTTTAAGGTTGGAAATGTTTTTGGCTATGAAGATGTGGGGTTAGGTTACCAGAATGTACAAAGGGATTTGGCAGCCAAAGCCTTCCATAAAGTTTCACAGCTACTGAATCCTACAGACCCTTGGGGTTGGGGAGGTGGGGATGCTTGAGAAGGGCCAAAAACATACACCTGAACTTAAAGGAGGAAAATAAGCTTGGAGCCTGCAGAAGATTCCCTGCTAATGACACAGAGGCAGCTAGCTCTCCCTGCTGGGGATGAATTGCCATCAAGTGGTTTGTGCCAGGTCCAAAGGGCATCAGCAGCAGAGGAAGGAATGGGCTGGGGTGTCCCCAGTCCTAATAGAGAGCTTCAACCATGAGATCACTGCTATTTCTCTGGGTAATTTGGGGCTATAGGGAAGCATTTTATTAGGAGGTGGCTTTGGGCAAAGCATCACATACTCTGAGCAGACCAACAGCAGTTGCACATGTAGAGCTTGGTGTGACTGAAGACAACATGTTGTTGCTTAGAAAGCCTCTGTGGGGGAATTCTGAACCTCTCCAGATTTCCTGGGAAGTCAACTGAATCAGTAGATGTAGCAGGGGTTTGGTTTCCATAGGCAGGTGTGCAGATGCTGCTGGGAGGGATGGAATCCTGCTGGGGAGATGCTGCTCCCTGCACTGCTGCATCTGCAGCTCTGGACCCATCCCAAGCACCCTGCAATGTGCCAAAAGAAGGGCTGGGCAGCTAATGGTGAGGCTTTAGCCTGCTTGGTGCAGGAATCTGTCCTTTGTGTCCATTCAGCAGGTCACTAGGGGCTGTCAGCATCCCTGCTCTGGTGTGCAAAGTTGGGGCAAGACTCTCTGCAGCATTTGTGGTGCTCAGGCAAGACAGGAATACTTTCCTTCCACAGCATCTCTGTCCTCCCAGCAGGGTTGGATTGATGGGTGAAAGGTGCCCATGCTATAGCTTGTTAACCTAGGCTAACAACTCATTTTGAGAGGGAGGGAGGGAGGGGGGAAATGTGATGGAGCACAACATGGAGAAACCCTTCTCCCCAAGGAAGGGCTGGAGTGTGATCCCTCCCAAAGCTCAGGGAAGCAGGAGAAGCTGCTGGGCCAGGGGTGACTGGAAGATCTCAGCACTGCCTCAGCTTTAATTGAGTCCTTTCACTGCTTATCCCATTTCAAGAGCATCTGGAGGCTGAGAAGGGAGAGAGGTGGCTTCTGCTTCTGCTCCATTCCTTTGCCCTGAGATTGAATGGATTAGGCAAAATGATGGGAGGGGGGGGGAGGAATGGATCTCTGATTTATTACCTGCAAGTCTTGATTTTTTTTCTTGCTTGCTGCAGCATTTTTTTTTGCCTCCCCCTCCCCTCCATCAGTGTTTTCCAGCCTGTGAAAGCCTTGTGTGAATAAGTGCTCTGCTGTGTTGCTGGGTTTGCCCCCAGGGCTCATCAGAGGACCCTTTGCCTACAGCCCCCACCAGGCCATTTAAGCAGGAAGTTTAATTTTATAGTATTAAAAAAGAGAAAAAGGTACTTAATTATCTGGCTGTGAAACAGCAGTGCTCTTTCTTAATTTTAGGAGCTCATAAAAAGCTGTTCCTGCAGTTAACTGCTTCTGCTCCAAAGGCCCCACCAGTTTTGGCCATTGGAAGGGAATATTTTATGAACTGTTATATATTGCACTCCAGTTTTTAAACTCCACCATGACATATTTCTCTCAAGATTTATTAGCATTTTTTATTTAAAACAATATATTAAAGAGAGGAGAAAGAGTAATCTTAGCTAAAATTCAAATATTAGAAAAACACAGCCTTAGACCCAAGCTTTTTCATTTCACTTCCCCCTCCCCTCCCCTTCTCCTCTCCCACTGTTGCTATTAAAAAAAAAAAGAAGGTTTTTTTGGAGCAACAACCCACACCTGCATCATTAATTCAGCATGTCCTGCACCCTGACTCCAAGCAGAGGATCAGTTTCAGGGAACATTTGCCACTTAACTGGCTTTATGGCAGCAGAACAATGAAGGAGTCTTCTGCAGCCCTCACCTTACCTCTCTGCCCAGAAGAAACTGCAGGAGCTTTTCTAGCCTCCTGCACTCACTTCTTTCCCAGCAGTTGCCTTTCTGCTCCTTTCCCCCTCCTCCATCCAACAGCTTCTCCTGAGCTGGGATGCCTGTGGGGCTGCAAGTGTCCTGGGATGCTGCTGATGGCAGGAGCATGGGCAGGGTGGCACCTGTGTGTCTCCAGCTTTGCTGAACTGCAAGTGGTTTTTGGGGAGAGGAAAAGGCATTTTTGTTGGTGCTGCTGGAGATTCCCATCTCTTGGCACAGGGCAGCCAGTATGATCAGGGAAACTGAGGCCAGGTGGAGAGAGATGCTGCTTAGGGAATAGGGGTGCAGGACAACAGCTCAGCCTGGGGTTCATCTGGAGGGCTTGGTGTGCTGATAGAAATGTTCCTGCAGAGAGCTTGTTGCTCTGGGGGGAGGAAAATGTGCTTGCACTTTCTCAGTCAGTGCCATATAATCACCTGATCTAGGAGAACTTCCAGTGTGTTGAATATTCTGCTGGAAATCCTCTGGGAACTGTGGGTTTGTTTGCTTTTTCTGCCCATTGAATGCCAGCTGCAGCCCCAGCCCAAGGAGAGAGAAACACAGTGGCTGAGAAAGTTCTTCACATGCTTTAGTTGTGAGAATCCAGTGCAAGGATTCCTTGCCTTGCCTTTCCTGTGCCACTGAGCAACACTCAGAATAGAATCACAGAGGTCTTTTGGTTGGAAGAGACCTCTAAGGCCATGGAGTGCAGCACTGCCAGCTCAGCACTAAGCCATGGCTCTCAGCACCACATCTCCAGGGCTTCTCAGTCCTTCCAGGGATGGTGAGCATGGGCTGAAGGAAGCTTGTCTTGGCTTTGTGTCAGACAAGGCTTGGTGCTGGGGATGTTTGGAGATGAACTAGTCCCTGGGAAGCCTGATTGCCTGTCTGTGCTGGTGAGAGAGCCTAGGTGCAGCCCTTTAGCTTCTGCCACACCAGGATCACCTCATCTGTTATCACCTCTACCCAGGTACCACCTCTTGAACTTCAGCAAGGTCTTTGTTGAGTTGTAGAGAGGTAAATCAGAGTCCCTGGGTGGACATCCTGTCTGGTGGGGAAGAAGTACAGAGCCCAGAGCACTCCTGAGGAGTCAGGGTGCTGATGAAGGAAATGATCCTTTGTTTGCACAAGGGATGGCAACCCCAGGGAGCATCTGCTTCACCTTAGCTGTCACTTGGCACTGGAGGAGCAGCAATTCAGGTGCCTCCCACCACATCTAGCAGCAAGCAGCTAAAAAGGAAGCTCTTGTCCTCAATACTCTAGAAGAAGCATCCTTCCACAGCTGGCCTTCCACAGTTTACTTGTGTGTGATTAGTTCATTTTGAGGCTTTAAGAGACTTGGGCAAGTACCAATATTAGCCCAGCAAAAGGCAATGAGGTTATCCTCAGTGTCCAGAGGAGTCTGGTAGGGAGCAGAAGGTGAGATCTTGCTCTTCATTGTGCAAGCACAGAGGAAATGCATCTAGCATCTTCCAGCACTGCAAAGCCCTTTTGTTTCTTTAGGGATGCATCTTCCACACTGCTCATCCCATGTCCCAGATCAGGCTGTGAGCTCCCTGGGGGGGGGCAGAGGGGAATAAAAGCTGCTGCTTTAAATCCATCCTGCTTTAGTCACCCCTAGTGTAGACACAGCCCAAAATCTTCCCAGATCTATTTTGAGGGCTGTCTGAACACAAAGCTATTCCTTTGATGGCAAGAAGTGTCTTGTAGGTGTATTTTAGAGTCTAACCTGGGCCTGGATGGGATCCAAGGCTTCTGAAGAGCAAAGGCTTTGGGGAAGAGAGCTGTGGACAGTCTTGCAGCAGGGAGAAAGAGGAGGAAATCTGTCAGGTTCCAAACAACCAAACAACAAACACCTCTAGTGGAAACTGAGAAAACTAACGGGAAGGTGGTAAAGTGATTGAAATGAGAGCAATGGGATTCAAAAGCAGACACAGACACCAAGCAGAGCTGCTTGTCCTCTCAGAGTTGAGAGGCAACCTGTTAATCAAGAAAGGCTCCAAAAGGTGTCTCTGTGGGACAAGGGAACAGCAGATAACTGTCTGCAGAAAATCCTGTGCAGCTCTAGCTTCATCAATGGGTGAAACAAAGGCAGGGGCTAAGCAAAGCAATCACTGCTGGAGGGCTCCAAGCAGTGTGGGGTGGGAGACAGTTTGTGCTTCTTCCAGCTGAAACCTTGGACACATCCTAGCACCTCTGGGAGTGGGAATTCCCAGCTATTCTCTGAAGAAAGCTGGAAAGGAGAGTGTTTAATGGGCATGCAGTGNGAATTCTCAGAGTATAGAAGCAACCTGTTAATCAAGAAAGGCTCCAAAAGGTGTCTCTGTGGGGCAAGGGAACAGCAGATAACTGTCTGCAGAAAATCCTGTGCAGCTCTAGCTTCATCAATGGGTGAAACAAAGGCAGGGGCTAAGCAAAGCAATCACTGCTGGAGGGCTCCAAGCAGTGTGGGGTGGGAGACAGTTTGTGCTTCTTCCAGCTGAAACCTTGGACACATCCTAGCACCTCTGGGAGTGGGAATTCCCAGCTATTCTCTGAAGAAAGCTGGAAAGGAGAGTGTTTAATGGGCATGCAGTGGGAATGGAAGGCACCAAACCAGCTGTAGCTAGGTAGGTAGAGAGCTTCTTGTCTGCCTGGACCAGGAGGGGAAGCACAAGCTCCAAAAGCTGGGCAAGTGTTCTTGAACATCACACTTGACTGAAATGTTAACAACAAAAAGAAACTCCCTTCCCCTTCTGAAATCAGCCCTTGGCTTTCTGAGCAAGTTCTGCTGAGAGATGGAGAGGATTCTTGCTGGGAAATGAAGCTTTCTGGTTATCAGGTTTGAGCTCCACAGCTTGGAGTGTTCCTGGTCCTCGTGTTTGAAGGCCTGGAGGGAGAGAATCAAACTCCTCTGTGTAGCTGCAGCCTTGTCTGTCTCTCTGGGGTCTCCCCTGCCCTCCTAGACCTCAGTGCCCCCCCCCATTAAGCAATGGCCTGGCCAGTTGGGTGCTGATAGCTTGCTGTTAGACATCCTCCAGTGCTAAGCAGCCATCAGTATTTACCCACCTGAGCCTTATCACCCTCTGCACTTAGCAACCCACACTCATTTGCCACTATGTAGATGTATTTAATTCTTCTGGGAGGTTGACACACTCATTTGCTAAAGACAACAACCCAACTAAGCCTATTAGAGCTGGGAGCTTGCTGAGCAGCCTGAAATCAGCCTGTTTGCACTTTGAATTTGCTCAATTGGTCCTTTTCCATTATTCAGCCTGGCTGGCTTCTCTCCATCCCCCTTGTCCACTGCATTAACTGTCTATTACCCTGTTTACCTTGCTGGTGTTCAATGCCAGCTTATGAATGTCAATTTGTTCTCCAATTAGCCATGCCTTATTGACTTGCCCTCAGACTGTCCACCAGAAGCTCTCTGAAGTGCCTCCCACTATCAGGCTGATTTGTTTAATTCTTTTTTTTTAACGGGATATGGCTTTAATGTGCCCTTTTTTATTTGGCTGTTATCTTGGTTGCCCATATTTCAGCTCTGGTTTATGGAGTGGGGCTTTATTCTAATAGCTTCATATCTGTGTTAATATTTTTCTGGCAGTTGATGCACTTAACTTGTGAGCTTTAGATCTCTCTTGGATGTGGCATCCTGGCAGGAACCTGGTCAGGAGACAAAGAGCTCCTGAAAGGTGAAGGCAGATAGGTTTTGTGGAGGAAAAAATAACATATCCCCTGACTTGAGGAGTTTGGGTGCAGGACTAACTCATCCCCATGGGAAGCACTAACTTAAGGGAAGAGGAATTGCATCATGAAGCAAACTCTCCTTCCTTGGTCAGGGCTCTGCAAGTCCCCAGCATCTCAGGGCATCTTCATCATCTGGAGCATCCTGGGCATGACCTTGCTCTGGGTGTCACTGGCTATAAGAGATGAGGTTGGATTAGCTCAGGAACAAGCTGAGTGAGTGTACAGCTCTTGGATCAGGAGCTCCCTGTTGGGAAGCAGAGGCAGAATGAGCTCAGCTCTCTCTAGAGGTACCACCTCAGCTCCTGCCTCATCACTGGTCAGCTAGCAGTGGCAGGAGATACTTTTAGGGCTCTCTGTGGCAAGGTGTTTAACCTGAGGACACACATTTTATCCCTGGCTTGGTCTTTTGGTCTGTCTGCAAACCAGCTCCTGTGTGGACCACCAGCAAAGGCTAACCCAAATGTCTTGGTTAGCACAGAAAGGCAAGTGTCCCTGAGCTGAAGATCTCCTCCAGGAACCAGCAGTGTGATGCTTTTCCCTCTCAGTGACATGCTGGTAAGCAGAGGGCTCTCAGGTGTTGAGAGCACAGCACATCACACTTGGGACAGCAGAAAGCAGGGCAATGAAAGGGTTAAACCCCAGGCAACCTGCTTTTCCCAATCTGCCTTGGACATCTCAGGCAATTATCTCAGTGCTGAATGTAGCTAGAGGTGCTGCTTGCTGTTGGAGTGTTTACTGGGAATTATCTGGCCTGAGACAGACAATAACACACTGGCACAAGTAGTTTCTTTTTCTTGCTCCACTCTGAGCTTCAGACACTCCTGCCTGCCTCAGCTCTCCTGCTTCCAACAGGGAAAGATTCCCTTTGGCTCAGAAAAGAACTCCAGAAGAGCTGATGCCTCTGTCACTTTACAGCAGAGAACTCCAGAAGAGCTGGGCCATCACTTGTTGGATGTGCATCCCAGATCCATCCTGATTGTATCAGTAGCAGCACTGAGACAAGAAGCACAAACCTAGGCTCAAATCAAGCAGTCCAAGGTCTTCCCTGGTATGGAAATAGATTCCACCCTCTGGAAAGAACACAGCAGTCATCATCCTTAGAGCTTCTCTTTGGTTGTCTTCCTTCAGCAAAGCACCCAAAAAGTTCCCTAGACTCCTAAAGACAAAAGCATGGAGAACTCTCAGGAAGGAGGAGCTGCAGTGGCTGGGAAGGTGTTTGACAGTGGTTTTTGAGTAGCACTGTGTCAGACAAGTGTTTCCTTGGCATCAGAGCAGCATCACTAAATGGCTTTTGCAGTTATCTAAATGCTTTAGCTGTGCTTGGGCGTTTAATCTGCTGTAAAAGCTGTTTATTGCTCTGTGCCCTGCTCTGCAAGGCACATTATCCTCTGAGGAGATGAATGACACAATTAGTCCTCTTAGAGACTTACCAAAATACTGCTAGTTAAAGGTCAAGCATCAAAATTCAGATGTTCCTCTCTCTAATGAAACAAACCCCCTCTCCTGCCTCAGGAGCAGTGTCAGGGCTGAAGGGAAAGGATGCAGCTCTGTGGCCAGGGCTGGTTTCTAGGAAACAGATTGCAGTCACAAAAAGTCTTCATAAAAGTCCATTTGACTCTTAGGGATCTTCTCAAAACAGGTTGTTAACTTCAATGTGCTGTGAGCTCTAAGTGCTTTATGGGTGGCATCCCATAGCAGGCCATCAAGCCTCATTAACACTGCACCTTATAATTGCAGCTTGCTGTAATGGGGGAGGTACTCAGGCTTGGGCAAGGGTGTGATTTCTGCTGGTGGGAGCAAGTGAGCAGTGCTAGCAATCTCCTGTAAGTTGAGTCTTGTGTTCTTCTTTAGGAAACAGCTGACACTGAAAGATTTCAGCCTTTGGTCTGTGATTAGAGGAAAACAAAGCATCCCCAAAACCCCCCAACAAATCTGTGTGCATTTTGTTTGTGGGAGGAACCCAGAGCTTCCAGGTAAAAGGATGCTCACCTGCTTTTAACCTCTCCTTTGCAAGGAAAGAAGTGGAAAGCAAGTGAAGCAGAGAGAAGTCCATGTCTATCCTTTAGACAGCTTCCTGATCAACACAAGTGGATGTCATTTCTTTAGCTTCCATTGCTTACTCGTAGGCAGCAAGATAAATCATTTCTTATCACCTTTCCTTGTGATGCCAACAAACTTGGGCAGGTCAAGATTCCTCCTAGGTATTCCTCTTCTGGTTGGCCATCCCAACTCTGCATTCCTCTGCTTTCAAGCAGCATTTAACTGCTCCAATCCTTAGCATAAGTTAGGAGATGTCCAAACCTTCCAGAAAGCTTAGAGCTGAACTACTCTGATTTTAAGGATGTTCCCCATTAGAGGCTTTGAATATAAGTCTTGTGAGCTGCTCAGTAATGCTTTGCTGCTGGTGGAAAGCTTCTCCTCCCCATGGAAAAGCAGCTTAGGGGTTTTGTTCCATGCTTCCATTCTTTAGCAGCAAGGCTTGCTTTCATTTCATCTGGTTATAATTGCTGTGGCAGCTTAAACTTGTAATCACATTGACCCAATTATCATCCAGAACACAGTTTCCTCTCCCCCTGATGTTTCAGACATGGAAGTGGTTGGAGGGATTGCTCTGGGACTACCTGAGCATCCTGCCAGCATTCCAAACCAGGAGAGGCTCAGGGTTTCAGTATCACCAATAGGAGCTGTAGCAATCCTCCCCAAACCCCACCCCAGCCTCGATGCCTGAGGAGAGCCAGCAATTGCTTGGGATATTTTGTTGTTCTGCATAGCAATGACTTTAAAAGATGCACAAGCTTTATTTTTTGACTGCCTCCATGGTTCACAGGCAGGAATAAAAATGCAAGCCCTCTGATTTAAGTCCTTCAGCCAAAGATATGTCAATAGGCAAGGCAAGAACAAACTTAGCAGCCTGACAGGATGCAGATTTGCTTATTTTTAGGGGAGGTGAGATATGTCATAGCTGACTCTTATCTTTGAATCCCATAGACTTATGTTTATTAAAATCAATATAATCCATTAGCCTACATTGTTTCCATTTTTAATAATCTATTGATATATGGCCTGGGCTTTTATGGGACTAAACAAATTTCCTCTTGATGTGCCCTGCAATAGCTGGAGGTCAGGCTGGTGGAGAGCAGTTGCTGTATATAAATGTTTATTTACTGCCTGACTACTGATTGAGAACATATCTGGTCCACAGGCTTCAGATGGCTTTTAAACTAGAGATTTATGGCTTACTTCCTGTTTTCCAGACACACTACACCGTTTTTAAATAAAGTCATGAATGCAAGGTATTGTGGAAAATAATAGGCAGGGATTGTCCCAAAGCCCAGGCTGGAGAGCATGGCCTGTGGGGACCTTCAGCATTTCAGCAGGCATTTGTTTTTCTATCCATTTCTAGTGGTTTTCTAGGGAGTTAACATCCTCCTGCTTCCTTTTCCTTGGTGCCAGGGTGTCTTTTTAGCCTGGAATTCCCTCCTGGAGCAGCTCCAGTGCCTACCTCAGCCATGCAGGGGCCAAAGCTTAGCAGGTTGGGAATCTGCAGTGAGGAAGCTGAGCTCCCTTTGCCTTGCAGCAGCTTCTCTCCTCTCAGCCTCCAAGGTCAGCAGAGCATTTACACTTACTGCTTGGAGACTTCCAGCTCAGCACAGAGCACTAGGAAAAGCAAAGGAAGCCTTGGAGCTCTGAGCATGAGGCCAGGTCCCAGCTTTGTGTGGTTTCTTGCCTTTCTGAGTGTGTGTCTTGCAGAATGTGCTTATTTGTGAGTTCCTGAAAGCAAGGGTTGAAAATAGACTTGTTTGGCTTGGAGCTCTGTCTGTGTGTAGCTTTTGGAAGCCACGTTACATGACACATGAATTAAGCAGCTTGTTAGAGCCCTGGATCCCACATGGGATACACATCTTCATCTCTTAAACACACTCTAGTCTTCACTTCAAGCTCTGCTCAAAGGAATGAATCCTAAGTCCCTCTGGAGGCTTTTCCCCTCCAGAAGTGTGAAGGTTCTTCTGCCCAGCAAGATGCTCTGAGCTCCTTTATCCCTGCTGCTTGTAAGACAAGGAAATCACATTTTTTCAGTGCATTGTTCTGACAAAATAACTTCCTAACAGAACACCCTAAACTGCTGACAGCAAAGGACCAGCTGAAGCTGCTGCATGGCTGTGACAGGAGGATGGTTGCAATCAGAGGTTCAGGCTGCTGTCAGAGCTCCACTGACAAAGCAGGATTTCATCCCAGAAACCTGCTTGTCATTGAGGACATTCCTGCCTCACAGGGACCTTTCTTGTGTGTAAATCCTGAGAGTCTAAATTTCTTGGCAGCAAATTGGCTGTGAGCACCAGAGCAATTGGCTGTAATTGTCCCCTGGGGATGGGGAGCACTTATTTATTTGGGTTTTTTTCCAGTTTTCATTCACCCAGTGAATATCACTTCCCTCTGGACATGATGTGGTTTAGAATCATCCTTGTTCTGGAGATGTTTTACATCCTCACTGGTGGTTTAAGAGGCAGAGTGCAGCTTGCAGGAGACAGCAGATTACTGAGGCAGTGGCTCTGCTGCTGTGAGGGGCTGAGCATCCATCCCTGAGCCAGCTCTGGCACTGCTCAGCCAGGGGGGAGCTGCTTGGGCTCCTTGCAGTGTCTGTGGCCAGGGGATGGGGTACACTTAGTGCTGCCAATACCTTTTGTGCAGGCTCTGCCTTGCCTGGGGGTTTTGATCACAGTATCCCAGTATGTCAGGGCTTGGAAGGGAACTAGAAAGCTCATCTAGTGCAACCCCCCTGCCAGAGCAGGAGCACCTAGACCAGCTCACACAGCAATGTGTCCAGGCAGCTCTGCAATGGCTCCAGACAAGGAGACTCCACAGGCTCCTGGGCAGCCTGGGCCAGTGCTCTGGCACCTGAACTGCAAACAAGTTTCTCCTCAGCTTAATACTAAACCTCCTGTGCTCCAACTTGCTCCCATTCCCTCTTGTCCTACCATTGGATGCCATGGAGCAGAGCCTGGCTCTCTCCTCCTCACACTCACCCTTCCCATATTTCTAAGCATTGCTGAGGTCTCCTCTCAGTCTCCTCTTGTCCAGGCTGAAGAGACCCAGCTCTCTCAGCCTGTCCTCCTAGGGCACATGCTCCACTCCTTTCAGGATCTTGCTGGCCCTGTGCTGGACTCTCTCCAGCAGCTCCCTATCCTTCTGGAGCTGAGGGACCCACAACTGGACACAGCATTCCAGGGGAGGCCTCCCCAGGGCACAGGAGAGGGGAGAAGAACCTCTCTGGCTCTGCTGGCCACGCTCCTCTTCATGCATCCTAGGATGCCATTGGCCTCTTGGCCACAAGGGCACATTGCTGCCTCATGGGCATCCTCCTAGCCACCAGCACTCCGAGAGCTTTTTCCCCAGGGCTCTTCTCCAACACATCAGTTCCCAGTCTGTACTGATCCATGGGCAACCTGGGCTGAGCCAGCTCCCCTCTGGATGTCTTAGAGCCACATTAGCCAGGTCTCTGGAGGCTTTTTAAAGCAACTTCTGTCCTGATGTGATGCTGACTGTGCCTCTAGAATCCTGTCAGGTTGGGTGCTGTGGATACAGCCCTGGGGAGCCTGTGCCAGTGCTCCAGCACCCTCTGGGTGAAGAAGCTTTTCCTAACATCCAACCTCACCCTCCCCTGACACAGCTTCAGCTCCTGCTTTCTCTGCTCTGGGATAATTGCACCCTGCTGGAAAAACCACCCAAGTGAAGATGACTTGTAATGCTGAAGCAGCTCAGTTCCCCTCTGTTTCCTTGCTCACAGAGTGTTTGTTGCTTCAGCCAAGAGGAAAGTGGTGGTGGATGGCCACGTTCAGGAGCAGCTCTCTTTAGACCTCCACAAGCTTCCTTGGCCACATCTGTGTGATGCTTACTGCTGATCTCTGGCCCCTAGATGATGCTGTTCATCTGCCAGGGAATGGTCTCACCCTGCTGAGCTCTCAGTGTGCCTTGCACAGCAGCTGAAGCATCCTGGTGATGCTGGCACCTTTGCTCTAGGTTTTCTTGTGAGGAAAGGAGAGGGAAGAGAGGTGGCTGCAAAAGCTTCATCTTAGAGCAGCCCTGGCACACCAGTGCAGGCCCTTTATGGTGAGTTTTATGTGCATTTTTAACCTGCTGTTCCATTCCAGTGAGTCCTAATCAAAGCAACACACAGTGTGGTGTGGGCTGTGTCCTGCCTGAGGACACAGAGCTCCTTCATGGAGAACATGCTCATTAAAAGGTGTGAGGCCAGGGAGAATTCCCCAGTATTTGCTGTGATCATTAGAGGCCTAATATCAGCATTTTTCTGTAAGAAAAACCTGGCATTCCCTGTGTTCAGCAGGAGTAAGGAAGTAGTGAGGAGAAGCAGGACTGGGTGACTCCCTGCCCTTCACCTGCCTGCGGAGTTCCAGGAGCATTCCCACTCCATCTCCATGTGGAAGCACCACATGGGAAGGCTCTTCACTGAAAGAGGAGTTAGGCTTTGGCCCAGGAGTGGAGTCACCACCCCTGGAATGGTTTAAAACATAGAGATGTGGTACTTAGGGACATGGTGGTGATAGGTTGATGGTTGGTATGTTGACTTGATGCCCTGAGAGGTCTCTTCCCACCCTTGTGGTTCTGTGATGCTATTGTTGTTTGGCCTGTGTGGAGCATGGATCCTGGCATGTGTGGCTCAGCCAGAAAGCATCAACAGCCTCCAGACTCTAAAGGACACCTACAGATGCAAGAGCTACTCAACAGGACTTGGCTGTCCAGTTCCCATGGGGAATTGGCCTTGTCCTGTAGGATATGATTCCCACCTGTAGATCCCACTGACCTGTAAATTACCTGAGCACAATTGGCTGCAAATGTCCCCAGGGCACAGGATCATTCCTTTGTTTTTCCAGCTCTCACACCCAGCAGAGCCAGTTTTCCTGCAGGGATGCTACAAGGGCAGGTTTTGCTGTGGTTTTCTGCTCCCTGCCCCTTTCTGAGAAGGGCTGGGGCTGGGGGGGTGTGAAACAAACACTGTCCAGCAAGGGCAATGTGTAAACTTTGGGGGAAAACCATGAAATGTGCGGTTTGTGTTTCAAAACCCAGCAAACCTCATGGAAGCAAGAAAAGCTCCTGACTGGCAGCAGCCTGAGAGGGCTCTGCCTTTGTGACTACAGGCAGTCACATTTACTTGTGTGTCATTCTCCAGGAGAACCAGACCTGGCTCTTCTGTTGCCTTAGAATTCCTTTGCTTGGAAGAGACCTTTAAGAGCATCCAACTGTTAACCAGCTCACCACTGAGCCATGTCCCTCAGCATCACATCTACACATCTTTCCAGGGATGGGGACTCCAGCACTGTCCTGGGCAGCCTGGCACAGGGCTGGAAAACCCTTTGAGGGAAGAAATTATTCCTAATATCCAATCTAAACCTGTCCAGGTGCAACTTGAGGTCATTTCCTCTTGTGCCTCTTTCTAGCAGGTGGAGGAACAGGGTGAGTACATCAACAATAGGATTCCCTTGTCGTGGCTTCAGAGCTGAGCAAAGCTGCAGTCAAACCAATCCTTGTTGAGGGAGCAAGGCACGGCAACCTGGCCCCAGCCTGTGACCTGCAAGAGCATTTAGGTTGGGTGTTAATGACTAAAGGGTTTGGCAAGCAATTAAATTTGTGGCAAGCACTATCCCTGAGAGGCTGAGGAGAGCCTTTGAGGCCAGGCTGCTGTGTGTTCAGGAGGTGAGCTGTGCAGGGTTGGGATGGAGCTGGTGGTCATCAGCATGGGAGGCTCTGGCTTGAGTTAGACACACTCCTGCTGCTGTGTTTGCAGACACAATAATACAAAACTGGCACGTGTGTTTAAATTGATTGGTGGGATCAGGCCTGGGGAGCTGCTCTGAGTTGTGTGACTAGTTCCCAAGCAGTGATGGAGGTGGCAGCCCTATCTCCTGGATGGAGGAGAAGATGAGATTACACCCACGTGGTTTGTGTTGTCCACATCAGCAAAAGGCAGTGTGATCAGCTTGAATGTTGCTTTTCTCCAGTAGTGAGCTCTCTAAAAAGAGTTCTAATACACAATACTGGTCCTTGCCCTGGACAAAGAACAGCTTTGTGCCTGCCCTTCCAGTTCACTGCTGCATCTGGGGGAACCTTGCTAAAGGTGTTGGCCATCATTCAGGTTCCTCTTCTGACCCTTCTGTAGCCAAGCTGCTTGGCAGATACTTGTGACCCAAACCTGAGCAACAGATGTCAAAGGCATTGCTCTCCTCCCCATCCCTGCCAGCAGGGCTCCAGCCTTCCAGTGCATTCTGCTCCCATCAAGTGGCTGGTCCATGCTCTTCATCAAAGCTCAAGGGGACCTTGATCCCATCAAATTGCCAGAGTTTGCCTGGTCAGAGGTGTGAAGCACATCACTGGGTGTCAGGAAAGGATTGTTGTTAGGTGTTCATGGAACAAGAGAATCACAGAAGGCTTTGGGTGGGAAGGGACATCTGCCACCAGAGCCCCAAGCAACCTGACCTGGAGTGATTCTAGGGATAGGACATCTCCCACCTCTCTGGGCAACCTGGCCCAAAGGTTTGGGGAGGTTTTATGATGCTAGGGCAAAACCCTTGGGGTTTGGACCCAAAGGCATCTAGTGAGTGTTGAAGGAGCTCTCTTCCTGTGCCCAAACCACTCAATGCTGTCCATCCAGGCCAAGCTGCTGCACCTTGCTGTCCCCATTGGCACTGGCAGGGACAGCCTGAGCTGTGCCAGCCTCCTCCAGGGCTTGCCTGGGGCTGTGGGGAGCACTCAGCAAGAACAGAGACATAAAGAACCTT
>VWZO01015723.1:515597-530021 GCA_013396975.1 Bucco capensis
CTTCTCTTTGAAAGCTAGAGGAACTCCAGGAATTTGGTGTCTCACAGGATGCAATTCCAAGCCACCCTTCAAAACAAAAAAAAACAACCTCCAAAATGCATCTGGAGCCTCCACACCTTGTGAAAACAGCCAAAGGTTGGAGGCTGTGGAGAACTCCTGCATTAGCAGAGCACACCAAGCAGGCAGAAGGATGGTGGCCCTTGCAACAACTTCTCACATTAATTTTCTCCCAACGCTGACAGCTTTGATTTATTGCCTTAAGGCTGGTCAGAAAAGAGCCAGACATGAGCACAGGCAGGAGTTATGGAGAGCAAAGGAAAATAGGCTAAATGTGGTGATGAATAGCACTGGTAGAGAGAGACAAACACTGCTCTGCACTCCTGCTGCACCCAAAGGTTCTCTTGGAGGGGAGATGGGAACAGAGCTTGTGCTTGCACTCTCAGGAGCTCTTCTTTCACTTCCAGTGTGTTGAATATTCTGCTGGAAATCCTCTGGGAACTGTGGGTTTGTTTGCTTTTTCTGCCCATTGAATGCCAGCTGCAGCCCCAGCCCAAGGAGAGAGAAACACAGTGGCTGAGAAAGTTCTTCACATGCTTTAGTTGTGAGAATCCAGTGCAAGGATTCCTTGCCTTGCCTTTCCTGTGCCACTGAACAACACTCAGAATAGAATCACAGAGGTCTTTTGGTTGGAAGAGACCTCTAAGGCCATGGAGTGCAGCACTGCCAGCTCAGCACTAAGCCATGGCTCTCAGCACCACATCTCCAGGGCTTCTCAGTCCTTCCAGGGATGGTGAGCATGGGCTGAAGGAAGCTTGTCTTGCCTTTGCTGCTTTGTCCTCTGTCAGACAAGGTTTGGTGCTGGGAATGTTTGGAGATGAACTAGTCCCTGGGAAGCCTGATTGCCTGTCTGTGCTGGTGGAAAAATGAGCTTACTTGTAAGTGCTTCCTCCTTAGAAAGCAACCCAATGTATTCATTCCCAACAGAAAATTGGTAAAGTCATTTAAAGAGAGTTTTCCTGGTTGCCAGCACTGTTGGCTGGGGATCCTTGGCTGCCCAGTGCTCTCGTGCCCCTTTTTGCTGTATCAAATTCTGTTTAGAGAAGGAGAATTGGCTCTGAAAACCGAAATCAACAACACAACTGAGGAGCACAAGGTGGGGAAAGTTGCCTTCAGTTTCATCAGTGCTTTTAAATATTTGGAAAGCACAATGTAAACATCTTAAGGGCAAGCAGAGAGCTCTCTCTTGATGCTCTGAATTGTTGGGATTTATAAACAGAGAGGCAGTTCTCAGGGTGTGGAAGCCATGCTTCAGACTTTCCACCACAGTTCTATATGCTCATCTCATTACAGCTCTTCCTTCAGCCTGCATTTGTTGGCACTGGGTCCCAAAAATCTTTCTCACTAGTAAACTTTTCATAACCTCCCCAACTGCAACAACTGTAGCCCCAAATGTCCCAGGATGCCAGCTGGAGTTGGCACTTGGCACGGGGCTCTGGGAGCTGTTTGCTTAGCTGGATTGGAAGGATGTTCGGGCCCAGCTTGCAGGACATGTGACTGAGCCTTGACCTAACCCCTGGCCTGGCTCCAGGGAGCCTGCAGACTTCATGGGAATGCTTTCCACTTGTCACTTTCATACCTCAGACACAGCTTTTCACAATTTCCTCATAAACCCAACTCCAGCAGCCACTGGAACAGAGCTGCAGGTAATGGCTCTTGGCTATATAAAGTAACAACCAGATTCCAGAGTGGCTCAGGGTCTAGTTAATGCTGAATTCACACTTTTCCAAGGGTAAGAGAGCCCTGCTTTCCCTTTTCTTTTTTTTTTTTTCCATCATACAGCCTCCCAACTCCCAACAACTCTGATTTCTTTTAGCAAGGCTCTTCCCTGAGCTGGATGTGAATCAGGGATCAGCACACACAGTGTGTGAGCAGATGCCAGAGGGCAAGATGTAGCCCATCCCTTGGTACCATCCACTGCTCTGCACTTGGTACCAAATGGATGGTTGTTTTTCAACCAAGACTTCTATTTGTGCCTAATTTATAGCATTGCTGAGGTATAGACCTTATTTTCTTTTCTCCAAAGTGGGAAACAGCCTGTGAACTCCAAGTTGTTCCCAGATGCTGGATTCAATGTGAGTCCCTGTGGGTTCTGCTCCTCCCCAGTTGTTCATCACTTGCAGGGTTTATTACATTTCAGATGACACCACTAAATCCAGGCACCCCTGGAGAGACTCCTTGGCCTTGGTGAGTACAAGAGCATGAAGGAATCCCCAGGCCTCTTCCAGTTTAGCAGGGCAGTAATTGAAGTTTCCTGTAAAAGGTCAAAGCATTGTAATTTTTTAGAACATATTTTATAATTTGTTTACAATTTCCATTTCCCTTCTTCCAATCCCTTTTAGGAATGATAAAATAGATTTATTTTCCCCAATTTACATCCTTTTTTTTTCTCTTTTCCTATTTAGCAAACATTGATTTCTTTACTCCCTTCCCCAGTGTTTTTGCTCCCTGCCAAAATGAATATGTCTTTTTGGCTTTGTTTTCCAGAGGGCCTGTCTGGGGATGTTCAGAGGAGTGGGTCCTGCTCTCTGCAGCTGCCCATGGACACCAGCAAGGAGCTTTGCTGCTGAAAAGGTCTTGGAGGCAGCACAAGGAGCCCAGACCTGGCTCATGCTTTACAGGGGATTTTATAAGACTGTTCACTTGTAACAGTAGACACTAAAAAACAGCCTTTTAAAACGTTTTTGTTTCATGCCACATGGTGAGGGCTCAACCTTCCTGGCTGAGTTCCTTACTGGAACCTTTTATGGCCCAGGGCTGCAGATGCTGACGAGAGGCATGGTCCCAAGCGACTCACAGCATCTATCTCCACATGCCTGCCAGGAGCTGCTGCCAGAGCCTGCACAGGCAGCTCTGTGGCCCTGCCTGGCTAAAGCTGACCTCCTCAAGCTGGCAGAGCCCTGTCCCAGTGCTCAGGACAAGGGGCAATGGTTTTAAATTGGAGAGGAGTAGATTTAAACTGGATATTAGAAAGAAGTTGCTCACCACAAGGGTGGTGGAACACTGGCCCAGGTTGCCCAGGGAGGTGGTTGAGTTGCCATCCCTGGAGGCATTGCAGGTGAGGCTTGCCAGGGCTCTGGGCAAGCTGCTCTAGTTGGGGATGTCCCTGCCCACTGCAGGGGGGTTGGACTAGATGAGCTCCAGAGCTCCCTTCCCACCCAAACCATTCTAGGATGATTCTGTGTTCTCAGGTGTCCTCAGAGGATGGGAGAGACCTCACAAGTTCAGCAGTCACAGCATCCCAGAATAGGAGGGGTTGGAGATCATCTAGCCCAAGCATTTCTATCCGAGCAGGTTGCACAGGATGATATCCAGGCAGGTTCCAGCCTGGAAGAGGAGAAGAGCTCCCCTCAGCCTTTCTGATGGGTAATGGTCTGGACTTCTCCCATCTTCTCTTGCTGCAGCTTAAGGTCACCTCTAGCAGATGGGAAACCCCTGGGCAAGCTGCTGCATCAGGGCTGAGCTTTCTGGAGCCATCCACTGCTGGTCCATGAACACGTGCTGGGCTGGAGCAGGAGGAACCTAGGTTGGAAGAAGAATTGAAGAGGAGACTTTGGGGCCACGTGGTGCCCATAAAAGCCAATGCAAAATGTTTCAGAAGGCTATGGAATCTGCAGATAGGAGGTTTTTCATGTCTCAAAAGTGTTGGCTATTAAAAAACCCAACCAAAAACCCAAGCTTCAACAGGAGTTTAAATAAACACAGGCAAGTGAGTCAGCACTAAGGTATAAAATCATCAGGAAAGGCTGAGTTTGTTTTAATGCAGGGATTACTGTAAGCACCAGGAGTGGGCATGGGAACAATTTGTAGCCCATGTGTTTTGAAATATCATAACTGGTGTCAATAAACACACTAGCATTCGACTTCAAAAGGCTTTGTGGATGCTTGGAGTGTCCCAAAGACGTTGCAAAAAGGAGGTTCTGATGGAAGCAAGTGTGGGAGCAATCAGCCACAGCTCCCACGTGAAGAAAGGGATCTTGTCAAGTTGTTAGAGCTAAGCATCTGTGATGGTGATTATTGCTGCTTACTGGCTAAGAACTGCTCTCAGCCCCTGATCTCTTTCACACTGTCTCCCTTGCCTTCCTCCCTGACCTGCTTGTTTGTCTCACCCACCTGTTAGGTCTCACATCTCAGGCTGAATCCTTCAGAGCAGGACCTGCCCTTTGCTCTTGCTTCCTACAGTGCCTGGGAAGTCGGAGTGATTTCCAGCCACTGGATGCTGACTTCAGTCTCTATCTGTTCCATCCCATGAGGAGGTGACCACCTAGATGTGAGCAGCTCATGTGGAATGGGCTTGCCTGTCTCCATCCTGTTCCTCTTTGCAACCCTTGGCACATGTCAAGGGCCAAAGACCTTCTGGCTGAAACCAAAGGAGCTCTTCCCACTCCTGAAGGAGACCTTGCCCTCCTCCCAGCTCAAGGTGAGCACAAGAAGCTTTCCATGTCTCTTCTAGCAGCTCAATTTCCAGCTGAACACAAACAGTGACTCCACTCCTTACAAACCCTCTGGTAACAGAGTTAATTCACACATGCCTTTTTTTTTTTCAAGGTGATTTATGACAGAAGCCATAGGAGGGAACAGATGAGCATTCCTGTGCCTAGCTTCAACTGCCATTGCATAATCACAGCCCATATCCCCTTGGTTTAATACTCAACATCATGTTGCAGGCAGGAGTGGCTGGCTCTAAGCTGCCTGCAGACCAGGCAGGATTAAATGGGGCTTCCAGCATGATGCATATAACAACCTCTTAAATGCTCAGGACACCTGTTGACATTAATATTGAGGCATGCACAGAAACAAGTGTGCCACACACCGAAATATGTGTACACAAATATTAAGAGGATTAGAGGAATTGCTCAAGTGGCTGGAGTGGCATTTAACACAAACATGCCTGGAATCTAAGCAGGATGGGAATAACACACACACACAGAGCTGATCCCTTGTTAGATGGCTTGCTTTTTTGTTCTTGAGCAGTTCATCTGGGGTATAAACATCTCTGGGCAAGGAGCTCATTTGCCTGAGCTGAACTGTTCAGTGGGATATCTCTCTTGGTTTGCAATCCTAAGCATCTTCAGTGAGTAGCTGAACTGTTCAGTGGGATATCTCTCTTGGTTTGCAATCCTAAGCATCTTCAGTCACTAGCTGAACTGTTCAGTGGGATATCTCCCCTGGTTTGCAATCCTAAGCATCTTCAGTGAGTAGCTGAACTGTTCAGTGGGATATCTCTCCTGGTTTGCAATCCTAAGCATCTTCAGTCAGTAGCTGAACTGTTCAGTGGGATATCTCTCCTGGTTTGCAATCCTAAGCATCTTCAGTCAGTAGCTGAACTGTTCAGTGGGATATCTCTCTTGGTTTGCAATCCTAAGCATCTNATCCTTAAGCACCTTCAGTGAGTAGCTGGCCCCTTGCCCATGCGAGCTGCAGGAAAGAAGCCATTAAATTTAATAGAAGCCACCCTTGCTTTGAAGCTGCCCTGGATTTAGAGGCACAAGGAGAAGCAATTAAACCCTGGCAGCCCAGGATTCAGGCTGAAGTTCTCTAGTGATTTATTTTGTTTTAAAGGAAATTTTCCCCTGTAACTGGATTTGGGTTGTCAGATCTGGTTGGGCTCAGAAGGATAGGAATGTCTCTCTTTGGGAAGTCTTCCCTCCAAGCAACAATTAGATGTGAAGTGGGGATCAGCTGGGAAGATCTGGGATATTGTAAATCCTTTGGAACAAGCTTCCCTCCACCCCCCCCCCCTAAAAAAAAAGAGTTTGTTCTTCTCAGCTGACCAAAAAAAAAGAGGGAAAAGTGGAAAGAAGACATCTGCATTCTGTTTATTTGCAGGCAGGTCAGCTTGTCAGCAGCCTGGGATATGGATTCATGAGGGGAAGGGATTTCCTTCCACTAGAAGGTATGATAAGCTTTGTTTAAAGCTGTCAGGGTTTTTTCAGCCAGCAAGAGGCAGAAATGATGCAAATATCACCTTAAATGACAAAGCAAATCTGCCTTGCCAAGCTCCATTTTTATCAGCAATGCCTCCAGATAAGCTTAGCTTACCTTCCAAAATGATCATTAAAAAAGAAACCCATCCAAACTCAAGATCAAGCTGAGAAGTTCTTGGATTTGTTCAAGGCTAACCTGAAAAGAGAAGAAAAGCTGAAATCTGCCTTGTTAATGATTCAGTGCAGAGTCTGGCTCTTTTTATTCAGCTGCAGAGATGAATCTTCAAACTCATGGATGCCCTCTGCTGCCTTGGGAATGATTAGTCATCTGTCACCTCTGCTGCTCTCTGCTCCTTCCCTACTCCACATCCACACCTGCTCTGGAGAGAGCATCCAACCCTCTTTTCCCTTGAGCCCTGGAGCCCTTCCTTAGCACTGGGAAAACCCAAAGGTGTGTATAGGTATCTCCAAATGTTCTCCTGAAGAGCATGTCCCAGCACAAAGCTCTGGGGTTCTAGGGACACTAGATCACAAACACAGATTCACCTGTGAAATTTGCACAGCAATTCCCTAAAGATCTTGACCTGCTCCTGGATCATAGTTCAAGCTCAAGCAGCAGCTTGGCAGGGGCAGGTCCTGCAGAGGATCAGCTCTGAGGACATTGGGATAGGAGCAGAAAGGGTAACCAAAGGCAGATAGACACCAGTCCTGTGGCTGATGGTTTACACTGGATATGAGGAGGAATTTCTTCCCTGCAAGGGTTGTTCAGTCTTGGCCCAGGATGCCCAGGGAGGTGCTGGAGTCACCATCCCTGCAGGGGTTTGAGAAACATCTAGCTGCTCTCCTTGGGGCCATGGGAGTGCTAGGCTTAGACTGGATGAGCTTAGAGGTCTCATTCAACTTAATGACTGTGTGAGCATGGGCAGATTGGTCAGTTCATTCACCAAGCAAGGAGCAGGTCTATCTCCATCCCTCCAACTGCAGAAACACACAAGGGAACACCTGAATGTGAGGGATAAGAACATTCCCAAGCTGTTTGTACATGGAGTAAGATGTAGCTGTGGGTGAGAGAGGCTGTGCAGTCATGAGCACCCTCAGCCAGCTGAGCACGTGCACCCACACCTACACACACACAGCTTTGAGGAAGCCATTCCAGGCAAGGATTTTATATATGTGTGTCTAGATATTTCTTTGGCAAAGTCCAGAGTGCTTTTTTCCCCCAGGCAGTGGAGTTATCCTTGCTGAGATTCATTAGTCCCCATGCCCCCTGTGTGTGAGGGGAGCTCTGTCACTTAGGCAAGGCGAGGGTACACGAGCATGAAAAGTGCAGAGGCAGCCAAAAGCAGCATTGTTCTGAGCTGGCCTCTGTGAAATATTCATACTCAAGAATAGAAAATAATAACACAAAAACCCCAGCCCTGAATCAAAAATGCACAGTGTAAAATATGCATTGTCCTCCCATCCCCAGGGCTCCAGCCCTTGCCAGGCCAGCATGTTCCAGGCCTTTGCACAGCCTTCTTTTCCTCCATTAATTCCAAGCCAATTCCCTCACAGACATCCCAGGATTAGGTGCCTCAATTGATTCTGATTTCTCTAAGGGCAGACTGTCTATGATTCCAGGAATAGCTGCTGGAAGCTGTGGCTGTTCAAAGCATCCAGCATGTAGACTCCACACATGTACAGCAAGGTACTGGTACATCCATCAGTTGTAATGCCATGATGGGCATGGATATTAGGAACAATTTCTTCCCCAAAAGGGTTGTCCAGGCCTGGCCCAGGCTGCCCAGGGCAGTGCTGGAGTCCCCATCCCTGGAGAGGTTGCAAAGCCATGGAGCTGTGGTGCTGAGAGCTCAGTGGTGAGCTGGCAGTGCTGGGGAATGGTTGGATCAGGATTGGCAGTATGGAAGTCATGAAATGTGCTGAGGGTGCTGGAGGTTGTGTTAGCTTCTCCTTGCTCCTTGGGCATTCTGGAGAGCTCTGCTGCCCTCCAGAAAGCACCTCAGCCTTAGTTCTTCTTTATTCTTATGAGGAATAGTTCTTATGGAAGGAAATCTCTGTCTAATCCAAGTCTTCCTGACAACTCCTGTTCCTGTCTCTCAAACACTTGCCCACACTTTCCTCCTCTCTGTTTTTCAGGACTGTGCCATGGGAATGTGCCAAGCAGCATGACTCCAGCTGGGGAAGTCAGCTGAGCAGTGGACTCTGTCTGCAGGCCCAAGAATGACCTGCAAGGTTCCAACTCCACCCACCAGAGTCATCTTGGATCCCATTTCTTGTCTCTCTAGGCTTCCCTCTGCTTCCCTGCTGTGTCTGAGGAGGGAGGATGTTCCCAAAGCCTTCAGACAACTTGGCCATGCAGACCCACAGCCTCCCTCTGCCAAGGTTCAGAACATCTGTCTTCATCTGTCTGGCCCTCAGAGCTCTGCTCCTGCAGCCTGGGAGAATTCACTGCTTGTTCTTGCAGTGAATCTCCCTCTTCAAGAAGAGAGAAGGCAATGGGATGGAGTTTGGAAACATTGCTCTGTCTGCTGTGCTCAAGACATCTTGGATCAGCTGTGACCTTGCCAGGGGCAGAGCCTCTGACCAAGCAAAGAACCACTGCTGAGCCACTTAGTCCTTGTAATCCAGAGGAGCTGAGAAGATTGGGGAAGACTCAGCCCTTCAGATCCATTGCTAGCCTGATAAATCCAAAGGGAAACACACGTGCTGCCAAAGTCCTTCCTGTGGGGCATTCCCAAACTCCTGCAGAAAGCAGCATTCCTCAGAAGAAGGCAGCAGAAGGATTAAGCAGTGCTGGTGGTCTGATGACATCCTCTGAAGCACTGTCCTCCAGCCAAAGCAATATACATTTCCTGGAAGCACATGCCTCCAGAGGAAGGAATCATGGATTTTTAAGATATCCCAGACAGCAGCCCAGATGCTGATCTCAGCTGCACTGCTCTAAAGCTGCTGGAGGCTGTGAATTTACATCCAAGCTTAGGATCCCAGCCCTCCATGGGCTTTAGCTCAGCCTGGGCACACACTGGAATATCCAGTGCCAGCTCCCAGGCTGCTGAGTCAGCTAACAGGACTTGCACCACTCTGCCTGATGCTGCTTTTGTTTGCAGCTCATGCTTCCAGGGAAGTGTCCATGTCATGAGCAACCCAAATGTGTGAGGATTCCCTTACAGAAGCCACAGGAGGGATTAAACCCAACAATAATCCATGAAATCACTCCAGAATCCTTTTTTCTCCTCCAATGTCCCAAGGGATTCCCCAACTCCTAACCTGTTCCAACTGGCACCAGCATCCACTTGAGCTCTGCTATCCGTGGAGTTGCTCATCTTTCCAGTTTTTCTGGTGAGGGATTACATGGAACCAAATCAGTGCTTTCCATAGGGGATTATGCACCACTTCTGTTTCTAATATCCCTGTGCATGAGTGAGGAACTTTGCCTTGGCTACCTGTGTCTTCTTTGGCTATGAGAGAGAGCTAGAGTCATCTTGGCAGAAATCCATTTCATTGATTCCATTCCTAATAGTTTAATTCCCAATGGAATTTGATTAAATAGCCTGTCATAAACCCAGAGTCTTTCTCTTTTGGCTGGATGCTCTTGTTCTGCTAATTCCCCATCCTATCTGACCCTGCTCCCCATCCTGGTGCCTCTTCCTTGCTGAGGAGAGACAAACTCACCTTGAGGAGCTGTCAGCCACTGCTGGGAATGGCTCACATTGGAGGGGAAAATCCTGATTTACAAGAGTCTGGATCAAATGTCTCTTCTCAAACCTTGGGTTTTTTCCTGTTCAAGCACCAGAGTGTGCTCCAGGGATTTTTTTGGCAGGGGTTTTAGAGCAGGAAAATAGGAAATGAGCTGGAAAATGTGAAGGCTACAGCAGGGACACCCTCTCCAGATCCACCCTGGCCATTAATAACATGGAAAGATTTTATTGGAGAAAGAGAAAGGGAAGACAGTCCAAGGAGGCAGTGTGAGCATCAGGATGTCCTCTCCATGGAGAAGGCTTCTGCAGGGCACTTGTGCACTAAAAGCTCCCCTGCTGAAGGAGCTAGAGAGCCCCAAGGCTGGTGGCACAGGGCATGTGGCTCTTGAGGCAGGGGTGCAGAGCCCAGCTGCCCGGGGACCACGTGGAGATGAAGGAGCAGAGGGGAGATGCTTCAGATGCAAACCAGCAGCCAAGCATCTCCTGTTCCATTGCTGGGGCCATGAGCACCTGAGGGATGCCTGAAGAGCATCTAGCAGCTGGAGCAGCCCCACAAGACATTGTTTCCTTCAAGGAGGGCATGGTCTGCACAGTGACCCTTCCCTAGCCCCAGGACTGTCAGTGCCATGGCATTGGGAATTCCTGCTGGATGGTCACTGGAGCTAACTCTGAAGGTTTTTGTGATGAATGGCACCTGGGCCAAGCTCCTGGAGTACAGCTGGGTAAGAACTGTCAGGAATTGTCCTGTTCCAGCAATGTTTGAGCTACACATTCATCTGCTTCTGCTCAAGCCAAATACAGCTGCTCTCCTACAGCATTTCTTGTTTAATTCATTCATGCTGCTTGTTGGAAACACCCTGGTTAGAATCCTTCTGGGGCATCATTTGTGTTAAAGGAAACTCTCCATGGAAAAGCCTTGCCTTTAAATTTAGTACAAAAGAAAAGCCCAACTAGTTTTATTTATAGAGCAGGGCATGAGAGATTTGCAGTTTTCAGGCTAGCTCTCTATCTCTGCTTCTCCCATAAAAAGATGCTTAACATTTTTTCTCATCCTTCCAGCATAAAATTCATTTTGTGTGACTTTTTTTATATTTGCTAGAATGCAGCCACTTGAGTGAGACACAGATTGGGTTTATCCCTTGCATAGGCAGTGCTGGGAGCTGGGATTCTCCTCTCAGGGGATGTATCCTGGGCTTTGGTTATGAAAGGATCCTCTCCTCCTTCTGGCAGTCTCTTGACAGTTTAGATGCCTCAAGTTGTCTGAGGATTTCCCACTTCTGTACCAGATCCAGGATGATTTTGGAGGTATTATTAATAGAGAAGCATCCAGTAAGATATGTTAGTATGAGCAGTGAGAACATGGTGAGAAATGGCTTTCCAACAACCTGCCTGATGAGAAAAAGTAATTCTAGGATCAGTTTGTGTGTGTTTTAATAGGGAGAGATGTGCCAGAGAAGGGTTTGCTTGGCAAAGCAGCAATGGATGGATGGATGGATGGATGGATGGATGGATGGATGGATGGATGGATGGATGGATGGATGGATGGATGGATGACATCCCTCTCTGAGGGGGTGAAGCTTGTTTTCTGTGATTTATTTGCAGTGAGATGCAGAGTTTTGAGTGGCTTGCCTTGAAGTGATAGTTTCCCCTCTTGTGGTGCAGGTGAGGCTGTGATAAACAGGTCCAGGTGGGGAAAAGGAAAAGGCTGAGGTGATTCCAGTGCAGAAATCCTGAGCTGCTTTGTGGCCAGAGCCTTAGAGGAGCTGCATGTTGGCCTCAGCAAGAGCAGAAAGGACTCCTAATGACTTTGGTAAGAGCTCAGGGGACTCTGGTCTCTTTTTCTCCTGTTGCAGCTTCACTGGCTTTTACTATTTCACAGCCATTCTTTACAGCCCTGTTGTGCCCTGCCAGCCCAGCTTTAATGGTCAATATACTTAGGAATCAAGTATTTCCCTGCCTAGATGCTTCATTCAGCCCAGCTTTGGGACCAAATAATTTATTAACACTCAAATTCCCTTGAAAATGTCAAGTCCTTTCGTGTTCTTTAATTGATTCCTGTTCTGGGATGCTCAGGAGTGGAGTTAAAAGGCTGTTAGTCCTAATTTGGTTGAAAATACTTTCCCCCCATGAATGAATGCTGTCCCCTCCCCTGAAATACACCCAAGGGGCTGGGACTGAGCAAGCCTCCAGCTCCTCAGGATGTTCTCTTCTGTGAGCCATTTAACATCACTCTCTGGGTGATCTCATTCCATTATTTGTGAAGGAACCTCTCAGCTCACTCTATTTAACTTGCTACTTCAGAGAAATGAAGCTATTTCCTCCTCTCATTTAGAAGTGAAGGAGCAAAAAGTGCAGCTGAGTGGTAGTCAAGCAACTGATGGTGGATCTGCTCCAGGCTCCTGGAAGGCTCTGGATGAGTCCAAGCAGGAGCAGGTCTCTCTCAGGCAGCTGCTGCTGGGGCACAGCTTGACTCTTCCCAAGCAGAGCTGTGCAAAGATGCTCTGCAGGGACTCCGAATTCCAGGGGGGATTCCCAAAGCTTGGGGCCAGAATCCTTGTTTTGCTGGTGGATTTGAGTTGGGTTTGGTGCAATGTGCTTGCTGGCTCTTTGCTGTTGTTCCAAGAGGAGCTTTTTTGGAGTGTCCTGCATGGCTTTGTTATTCCATGGGGAAGCAGCCTACCATAATACCACTTTAGTCCTGTTTTCCCTAATACCACCCAGAAATGAGAATGGCCAGAACCTTTAAATGCTATGTTCAGATCTTTGGGAGCTATCACCTGGAGATAGAATGATAGGTGCTTATTTTCTTCCTGAATTCACCAAATGCTAACAATAGTGATAAGCTTTTTCTTTTGTAAGTGTTTGATTTGAGGGGATTCAATAGATAATGGAATGAAAGTTAATCTGCCATGCCTAAGATGGATAATATAAGTTTTCCTCCCTGAGTGTGTTCCTCTAGGAAGACTATTTGAGTAACCACTATTATTCAGCAAGGCTTGTTTGACCCAGCTATCAAATTAGTTTTAATGCTGTACCAAAGGGAAAATCCTTTCTCCTGCTCAGGCTATAAACCAGTGCTTTCCTATTTTGTGAGAGGGAATAGTGAGTGTGTCTGGTGCTTTCCAGTGATTCTTCCCCCAAGGTTCTGCTCTTTTCCTCTGCTTTAACACAAATCTTCAGAGGAATAAACCCAATGGAACATGAGTCACTGTAGGCACATGGGCAAGGTGGGCTCCTGGCTTATAAAGGGCACAATTGTAGATAGAGAAGTGCAAAGGCTGTGCTGGTTGGAAAGCTGGCTGGAAAAGAGCAGTCATGAGGTGGAGAGGCATTTATATTGCTAGGAACCATTGGGTATTTGGTATATATTTGCATTTCATTTTCTAACCACTTCTTTAAATGGAGCTTGCTTGTTGAGTCTCCATCAATGAGCTTATCACCAGCTGTGCCTCGTGGGGCTGACACCAAAACTGCTCAACTCCTCTGGGAGAGACACAAGTTGCCACCTGGGCTAAAACCCCAAGAAGTAAGGGTGAAAAGCCTAATGGTCTGGTGTGTCTAGGTGTAGGATATGCTTTTGTGTGTTAATAGAAGGATGGGAAGGCCTGAATGGGATTGTGAATGCAGACACCGAAACACTGACAGCATATGAATATTTATCTCTTCCTTACTCCTGCCACTGCTATTGTGAGCAAATATCTTAATGAGTAGTTTATTCTTCCACCTGTAAAACAAACCACCACTGCTGCAGTGAATGTGCATGTGTGACTGGGGAAAGATTCCTCTATCAGACCCTTAAGGATCATGCTTTTTCCCTCTTCTGTAATGAATAGCATCCCTCTGCAGCCTAAAATGGAGCTGGTTAGGAAACATTTCTGTGGCTTCCAGAGTTTTCATCCCCTCCATGGTAATTAAATCAAAACCTTGTAAAATTTAATGTTAAATATGTGGGTAAAGGAGAAACAAGATGAGCAGCAGGACAAACAGGCAGGGAGAGGAGTTTCTGCCATGTGTCAAAGACTTTCTGTGTGCCCTCCCCACCGAGCTGTTGTCTCCTGCCCTGGATCGTGTTGTCTTGTGCGTGTGACTCTGCGTGGCTCAGTAATTCCTTGTAACTGAGGTGATGCTGGGGAGAGAAAATGTTTGTCAGATCATTCCCCAGCGCTGAAAAGCTCTCTTTAAAATCCCCACCTAGCCCTAAGCCCTCGCAGCACCGAAGGGGTAATTAGCCAGACAGCAAGACATGGAATGGGAGGGGAGGAGAGCATCCAAATTCATGCCTGGTGCAATTCTCTTCAGTTCAGTGAATTTGACTCAAGGAATGAAGTTGACTCATTCTTCCTGGATCCAATCCACCTCTCATGGAAATCGATGACATTCTTTCTGTTGCTTTTTAGCACATGTTCTTGCAGTTACTCTCTGCAGTAAGTCTTCATTAATTTGTAAATCGAAATGAACTCTCAGTTCCCTATGGTTAAAAAGTGGTTTTTGTTCCTGATGGTTTTTCCTTGGATGTGGAGGTGACATCAGTCCCTTCAAGGGTGCTGTTAAATGCTTTCCCATCTCTGGTTATGATCCACAAGCCCGCGGACAGGAGCTCTTTGTGCTCGGTGCACACTTCATTATTTCATGGGAGCACTTACAGCCCTTTGAAGGTTTGGTGGGACAAGCCGCTGCTCTGCTGAGGTCCCTGCAGAGGGACAGGTCTCCTTTGCTCGGGGGGGGGGGGGGGGGGCCCCGGG
>VWZO01015723.1:530049-618508 GCA_013396975.1 Bucco capensis
CGAGCACTGGCACCCCCCCCCCCAGCAAAGGGCTGTGCATCCCCCGCAGCCAGCAGTGAAGGATCACAGCGAAAAAAAATCACATCACACCCCATCAGTTGTTTTTCCTCTTCCCCAACCCTTGAGTTATGCTCTGAATTCCTTTATTTTTTTTTTTTAAAGCTGCTTTGTATTAAATGAATAAAACCTGTTCCTGTCCCGCTGGCTCCCTGGTTGCTCCCATCCTGCACCTTTATCAAAAGGAGTTGATCAGAACCTCGTCGCCACTGCTTTTTGGCAGCTGATGGCGCTCCCGAAAGGCTTGCCCAGCCTCAGCTGTTGGGATCATCTTCTTTGAATCTTACAAGGAAAATACAGAGGGATGGATGTGTCTGTGTGTGTGTGTAGATTTGAAGGCAGAGATCTTGTCGCCTTGTAAACAGCTTTCCAAAACCCAGCGAGATTGCACTCTGCGTTTATTTGGTGCTCGAAGAGATGCTTCTAGCTGTGCCCGGGAGGAGGAAAGTCTCGCTGCTTTCAGTTGTTCTCTTGGAGATGAACAACATCTCCTCGGCACCGAGACTCTTTTCAGGTGTCTTTGTGACAGATCAAGCGCAGAACTCTGCTAGGGTTTAAAGAAAAAGGAGCGTTTGGGAAAGGGTTTGATGTTTTGTTTGCTAGCGAAAGAAATAAAAATGTTATTAATTATGACTTGTGGGCGAAGGGAGATGCTTGGAAAACTCTTCCAGAGAAGTAATTGTAAACAGTGAAAAAAGGAATGGGGGGAGTAGGGTAGGGAAAGAAAATTCTATGATGTTTTATTTTAATAATCTTTTGCAGGCATGTGAGCCGTTCTCTGAAATAAAAAGGGGAAAAAAAGTTTCAGGAAAAAGGCAGGAACAATACAGCCTTTAAACCCAAACCTACAAACTTCTGAGAATATGCCCTCGCCCTGAATACACCGGATTTCTCTCCTTAGCAGAGGGGAAGGTTTTGTTCGTTTGGACAGTCTTTGAATACTGTTCTCAAACTTCTTTCAAGTGGGAACTGAAGAGAGAAATGTTAAGTTCTGAGAGGAGACAATAAGTTAGCATCTTTTGAACGGAGGCGCCTGCATGCAAATAAGCCTTTTGGCAATTTGGGCAAGTTTTAATTGGGAGGTGGAAGCGGGTCAAGATAAAGCTAGATGGGGAGCGAATGGGGGAGAAGAACCCCACTGCTCGATGTGGGGACCTGGGACCCGCCGAGCCTGCTCCTGGCCGCTGCTCCTCACCTTTGCCGGGTACCGGTTTGATGGAGAGGTCGGTGGAGCTCTGAGGCATCCCTGTCCCTCTGCCCCAGGGTACCAGTGTGATGGAGCTCTGGAGCATCCCTATCCCCCCAAACCCAGCGTACCGGACTGATGGAGCAGTCAGGACACGGCCCTGTCCCCCCCTCCACCCCACGGTACCAGTTTGATGGAGTGATCGGTGCATGCAGCTCGGAGCATCCCCGTTCCCCCCTCCTCGGGGATCTCGCACCTTGGTCCCCTTCTCCCCCCACCCACGAATAGCAGCCCCCAAAGGACTCTCGGAAACAAACCCATCGGGTTCAAGTTTCTGTCATTTTCACCTAATGAATTTTGGGGGGGGGTTAATGCTCTCCCCGCCCCCCGGGGGCACAGTGTCGGGCCCAGCCTGGCCAGCACTTGGATGACTTTTTTTCATAGCTCTTGGCTGTGCTCAGCCCTTCCCTGGGATTAGTGGTTGGAGTCCTCATTTCCCATAGCCGTAAAAGGTCTTGAACTCAATTAATAGCTAATAATTATACAGCCATCGGTAGCGGGGGAAGCGCAAGCAAAGCAGGAGCGTAACCCGCGGGGGCTCCGCACCTCGCCCATCGCCGCGGGGGGAGAACAGGGACCACCATGTTCTCTCTGTCCCTATGTCCACCACCTCGGGCTGGAGAGGGCCAGGGGACTGATCCCCTCCTCTTCACACCCACAGAGAGAGGGAGGTCACCCCTGGGCTTGGAGGAGGTGGAGCTGATGGGGGGCAAGGGGGTTAGTTAGGGGATGGAGGAGCACCTCCAGAGCCGGCAGCGGGCTCGCTGGTAACTGCTGCGGGGCCAGGATGGGCTGGAACATATTGTTTTTTGGTAGGGTAGCAGATGGAATTTGGAAGGGTTTCGGTTCACTCACTCTGTTAATAACAATTAATTAAAGCAATTGTCCTCTTGGGCTGCCCGAGCCGATGCTGTGCCCCCCTAGTGCGGTGTCCGGAATGATGCTGTGCCCCTGGGCTGACCCCCGAGGGGCAGGGGGTTGCCCCCCGGCAAAGGGCATCCCTGTGCCCATGCATCCCTGCCCTGCGAAAGGGTTAAGGTGCCTCAGCTCCGCATCCCGCTGGGTGTTCTGGTTCACTTTAACCTTCACGTAGGGAGGAGTTGTGTGAATTTCGGGAAGAAAGAGTCTTCGAGATCGTTGTAGTGTCTTCAAAATACTGTGTTTCGGGTGAAAAAGGTTGGCTTGGAAATCCCTTTTCCCCGTCCCTGTTTCCCAGTGCCACCTCCTGCAGGAGAAGACCACTCCAAACCCCTCTGCCCTGGGAGACGAGGCACTTGGGCTCCTTCCACTACACAACTGTTTGCCGAATTACAGCGCCCATCATTTCCATTTTGCTTTCATTTGGCAGCTGTTCCCCGCGCAACAATATTTTGATCAAACGTCTTAAAAAAAGAAAAATAACTAAAATTTGCTATAACTCCTTAATTTCCCTTCGTTCCAAGAGAATGTCAGGATTCCAAGGGCTGTGTTTACATCCTCCCCAAACTGCCCGTTCAGTCGCTGGCGTTTTAAAGACAACAGCACCCGATCTTTTTCCGGCTGTGATTATAATCCTGCTCAAGTTAGATATTCAAATGTAAATGTTGCTTTTTCTCTTGAGGATTCCTTATTTTTAGGACATACCTCTTTACCCCGACCAGCAAAGTGGAACGAATTCGCAGGAATTCTTAGAGCTGAGCGTGGGTTTTGGGAAATCCTCAACGCCGATTTACAGGGTGATTTTTTTCATGGCCAGAGGAACCAGTTTTTATTCGAGAAATAAGGAAAAAAAAAACAAGTCTGACAAAGGCGTTTTGGTGCAAAGACAAATTTCAGTGCAGCTCGAGGATGGGGAAATTCAGCTGCAGGACAGTGAGATGCATCAGCAGCTTTTGCAATGATATTAACATTTCCCTCCCCTGTATTTCATTGCTAAGAGGACCAGTAAGAGTGACTTATTTTCTGCTATTTTTTGCTGTACAAAATACAGACATTTCTATCTTTCTCAGCGTGGTATTTCCTCAGGATCTTTTCAAAGCTTTTCGGGTAAAAAAAAAAAGAATATAATTTTAAAACCAGTGAGCGTGCAAATAGATTTCTTCAGGGAAGGGAGATAACTGGGCTCTGTCGGGTCGACGGTACAAGTAGCCTACATCACTCTTTACCTGCGTGTAAAGAGCAGACTGAGTGCTGTGACCGAGATGCTTCTCGGGGAGCTACCGGTACCGGCAGCATCTGTGGGCAGGAACAGGCACCGAGTGAGCAGAGATACTAGTGAGGCTGCCTCGGGATCCTAACCAGATTAATAACAGTAATAATAATAATGATGATGTTGATATTATTTTTATGGTTTTATTTATTATTATTATTATTATTATCTATTTTCCCCTCGCTGAGGGAATGAGGCAGCCAGAGCTGCTGTTATGATACCGAACTCCCTTCCTCCCGGCCCGGCGAGGGATGCTCGGCGGGTTCCATCCCACCGGCCTCGGTACCGGTACCACCGGCGCTGACCCCGCAGCATCCCTGGCTCCAGCCTGTCCTTAACCGCCCCCTTGCGCCAGCACCACGCAGGGTCCGGGGGCTTCCCACCCCTCCGAAAGGTGTTGAAATTCCTTGGGATAAAAGGCAAAGCTGCTCTCTGGTTTGCGTGGGTTTGAGGCAGAGCCTAATTACAACGTGGCGGTTTGTGCGTGTGCTTCTCTCCCGCTTATTAATGGCAGATTAGGGAAGGAGAAATCCCTAGGGAAGCGTGTGACATTCCTACAGCCTAATCTGGCCGGAGCTGGCTGACCCACAGCGAGCCCAGCCCCGGCATATGCCACAGGCATCGTGCGTAGTTCAAAATATTAATTCTTCGGCTCAAATATTAATTCTTGGGCTAATCTCCCCGCGAGGTTGCGCAGGAACAATAAGGAATTGATGCGAAAATCCTTGGGAAGGGGAAAGGGGTTGCTCCACGCGGACAAGCTGGACTGCCTCAACCATTCTAATCTTCTTTACTGCTTAAAAAATACTTGCGCATAACAACTCGCCAAACGCTTTTTGTCCTCCCCCAGTTTGCCCAGGGGGTGCCAACCCTAGTGCCCATCCCTCACCCCTTTGCAAGCCCTAGACCGCAGGGAGCGGGAATGGGGATAAGGAGGATGGAGGTGCAGCGAGGTTACAGCTGCGTTGGAATCAAAGCGAGCAGAGAGGCTCGCACGCAAAGCTTCACCTGGAGCCTGTTTTCCAAGCTGGCTTCATAAAGTACCTGAGAAGCAGGGGGGTTTGTAGGGAACATGCCAGGCAAAGCCACCCGTAAATTACAGCTGCTCCAGTCCCCCCCCGGCTCCCCGCATGTGGCACGCTGCGGAGCTGGTGTGTTGAAATGTATATTAGCTGGGCAAGGAAGGTGCAAACAGGAGCAAGAGAGCATGATCTAAACTCCTAGCAGACAGGTTTCGCTCCCTGTGGGTCCCTTTGCCTGTACCCCTGCCCGGCGAGTCCCTCTCCCCTGGCACATGGATGATGGGAAAGGGAAAAGCTGCTCTTTTCCCTGGAGGAGACAATTATTAAAGCCCGGCGGAATAGCGGCTGGTTCCAGGGAGGTCGTTTTCCCCTTCAGCCATCTCCAGGGTGCCCCAAGCTCGCCTTGGGCAGAGCTTTTCACAAACCTGCCCCCGGAGCACTCGTGTCCCCGGGAGTGAGGGACAGGCAGCGGCCAACAGCTCCTGGATTGAGCCGAGAAGCTTCCTGGCCCTTTTCCCTTCCTCCACGCTAATTATTTTGCCGTTTTCCGTGGAAGCGACACGCACTCGGACAGGTGCAGGCTGTGAAAGTCGGTGGGAGCTGCAGGATGCTCGCCCGGGTCGTGCCGGTGGGAGCCCTGAGGGGATGCTGCGGGGCTCTTCCCGGCCCCGAGCCACGCACCTTGCTCCAGGGATTTTCCTGTGCACAGGAGCACGGCAGCCCCGGGGGGTCATGGCTAGGATGCAGCCGTGAACATTATCTCTGTCCCAGATCGAGAAGGAGAAGGCTTACTGTCCCCGGAGCGTTCCCTGAGTGTCCCCGGCTCCTGCCCTCGCCACTAGCCGTGCTTCTCGAGCACTTTTTTTAGCTTAAAAACGCTTGTGAAACGGGGCTGCTTCCCGGGGGCTGGCAGCTGCTGGACCCCAGCTACCTGCCCGTGCTCGGTGTTGAGATCAGAGAATCCTTTCGATTGGAAAAAAGACCTTTTAAAGAAGTGACCGAAGGGACCTTGCTGGCCTCGGGGATGGCAGCGTGTCCCCGCACGCCTGGCAGTCTGCCACCAGCACACCCCGACACCTTCAGTTTAAATTTCGTTGCTTTTCCCCCCTTTTTCTTTCTCTCTCTTTTTTTCCCCACTCCCCTTTTCCACAACGCTGGTCCCGGTGCCCGGTCCCGGTGCCCGGTCCCGGTGCCGCCGCCGGAGCGAGCGAGAAACGCAAGGAAAAGAAACCGATTGCCGAGGCAAGCTCCAGGGCAATCCCAACCAGTCACTTTTCCTATCGTTTCTCGGTGTTTGCCTTTGCAGAAGCATCACCTAAAAGCCTGGAGGAAACCCTTCCCCCCATCGCCGTGCACCCCCGAAAGCGTTTTGCGTCCCCCGAAATATCTGCGAGCGGTTCCTTCCATGCTTGCTTGTTTACCGCAGGAGCTACTCCCGACGACGAAGCTGAACGCTGAGGGTTTGGGGCTAGAAAACAACATCCCGGGGAGGACTGTGGGACAGTCCCGGGAGCATTTCCCGGTGGCTCGGACCCCCAGTGCCCTTTGTGGTCCCGGTTCGGGGAAGGGAAAGTGGCTACCGAGTCTCCTCTCCTGGCTAGTGCGGGTCTTAGGGCTGGGATAACAGGGAGAAATCCACCAGGAGGACATTTTCCGAGTGAAATCTGTCCGCCCGGTGAGCAGCTCAGCTCAGGGGTGGGGGGGTTGAGGAGGACAGCAAGAACCCAAGGTTGTTGGGAGAAATATTTCAGTGACTTGGAAACACTCGAGCTCCTGTTTCAACGGCAGAGGTTAGGTTGTTTTTCTTCCAAGCTCGGGGTGCCCACCGTGCCGGGAAGAGCTACCTGTGCCCTGCCGCGTCCCCGGGAAGGAATTCACAGGCACCACTTCAACATTTTTTTAGGCGACACGTGGCTGCGAGTTCCCTTCAAACGTATTTATTTTATTTGGACTCCTGTTCCACCACCCTTCCCTCCAGCGCTGGCTCCTAAGTAGCATCCGAAAGGGCCCTGCTCTCGTTTGCAATTAAGGAGTTTATTGAGGAGGGGAAAACCGGTAATTAGCAAGAATATTTCTCCCCCCCACCCCCCATCCCCATCCCCAAGTTCCACCTGCAGGGCAAAAGTGCAGCTGGCAGAATGGCTTCCAGCAGAGACCTGAGGCACCCACAGAAGTTTGGCTTTGTTGGTTTTGGTGGTTTGTTGGTTGGTTTGGGTTTTTTTGCAGTGCCCTTCGAAAGAGGGCTCCTAGTTTTCCTGCTTTTCCCGCTTTTCCTCGCTCTCCCAAGCCCCGCCGTGGGGTGAGTGCGTCGCGGCTCTCCCTACCCCCGGTTACTTTTATGGCACGTTTCAGGAAGGCGCGTTTTCTCTCTCCCTCTCTCCATATTAATCTCATTAAATCCTACCTTTCAACCTTCTTCCGTGACCATCTGACCTGGCCACTTGAATTCAAATAGTGCTTTCCCCGCAGTCCCCAGCAGCACATCAATCACCGCTATTTACACTGCTCTCCGCAAAGCCCAGGCTCTCTCTACCTTGGCTCCCGGGTTGGGGGGGACGAACAGGTCCTGTGGGGCTCGCCGGCATCCCTCCGGGGATGGATGGAAGAGGTTTATCCTTCCTCTCTCCCTCTTTTCCTGGAGTGTCCGCTCCCGGCTTCCCCCATCCCTGGGGAGCGCTTCCCGAGCGCACTGCCTTCCACCACCTGAAAGGCAGAAGAAAAGCGGCACAGCTCCCACTGGAGCTGCTCCGGGAAGCCGAGGGAGAAGGGCCTGGAGCCAGCCGTGCCCCATCCCGGTCAGAAGTAACACCGGGAATGCTGCCCGGGAAGCGTGGAGCTTGCCCCGGGAGCGGCGGTGGCCGGTGCGATTCCCCCGCCCCCCTCACAACCCCCCGGGAAGGGGAGAGGGAGCTTAGGGTTCGCCTTCTGGATCCAAACCCGTTCGCGAAACACCGAATAAATCGAGTCAAAGGTTGTTTTTTTTTTCCTACGGAGCGGAAATATTGTGGGAGAAACGCGAGAAATGAGGGCACAAAACAAAGCGCAAAATTAGGTTGGTTTAAAAGTTGCACGAGCCCTGAGCAGAAGAGGATAAGGGGAGGGGGGATAAAGGGTTAAAAAAAAAAAGAGAGGCAGAAAATAAAAACAAGACACTGACTGCAAAGTTACTGTAAATAAATAATTTTTTTCAGCTTAAAAATAAAAGCATGTCTAAAATAGGTACAAGCACAAGATGAAATCCATTAACAAACTCTTTACAGCATTGCTATTTAGTAGTAGTAGTAACAATAATAATAAAATAATAATAATATAATAATCACCTCTTTCTAGGATGGCACCTTGATCCTTAAATATTGTCCGGTGTGTAAGGTCAGTGTGCGGAGGGTTAGGAGCTGATTTTTCTTAAAGGGGCAGCTCAGGGGAAAGCTGCGACGGTGCTGGGCGAGAGGAGGGGGCAGAGATAAGTGGTCTGAAGAAGAGGATAGGACAAAAAGGGGGGAAAAAAAACCCAACAAGAAAAAAAAACAACCACCACCACACACCAGCCAAACCACCCTGATGATGATGAATACATTGGAAAGTTTTTTTGGCCCTGGTGAGGGTGTCAGATTGAATGCTCTGTGCGCATGTGCGAAGGTGTCCAAACTGACAATGCTTGGGAGATGAAGATAGTGTGTAGCTGCTTCTGGGCTCAAGGAGGAGGAGAGGAATCCACAAGCCGACACGATGAGATCCAAGGCGAGGGCGAGAAAACTGCCCAAAAGTAGGTCCTTTCTCTCCCTTCTTCCGCGTCCCCGCTCCGCGCCGGGCGGGATGGGATGGGGATGGGGATGAGGAGGGATGGGGAGAGAGGGGGGGGAGGGAGGGAGGCTCGGAGCCGGGCCGGGGGGCTGCAGCCCCTTCTTCCCTCCCCCAGCCGCCCTTGGGTGTGCGCGGCGAGCCCCGGGCGGAGGCTCCGCGGCAGCTCCGCGGTTGCACCGCGGCTGGGCGCGCTGGAGAAGGGGAGCGGCGGGGGCGAGCGGGGAGCTGCGCGGNTTTTTTTTTTTTTTTTATTGAGTGGTTCCAAGTCTTGTGAAATCATATTCCTGGCTCCTGGAATAGTGGGCGCTAGAGCTCCGCGTTTGGCAGCTGCCTGCCCCATAGCACAGACTCAGCGCTGGGCCAGAGAGAGAGCAGAGGCAGAGGTGGTCGTGGGGGGGGGGAAAGAAATCTAGGGAACAATCCTGGAGGAAAGGAAAGGGAAGGGAGAGAGTGTGTAGCGAAAAAAAATAATAAATAGAAAATATACTGGATCGGCTCTCTGAGGAGCTTGGGATGCGCAGGTCCAGAGGGAAGCTCCTGAAGGCAGCTCGGGTGTCCCAGCTGGGGGTTAAGAAGGTCTGGGGGAGGGGAACGTGGGGGAGTGTCTTTAATTTTTAATTTTTTAAAATTTACTCGGGGAGGGTGCAATTGCAGTGCCGAGGTCTCGCGCAGCTTTTTTTTTTTTCCCTTTTCTTTCCCCCTCTCCGTCTTCCAGCAGAGCCTTTCCCCTTCTTCCTTCCGAGTGGTTTTTAGTTGGTTGGTTGTTTTTTTTTTAGGCTGGATTTTCGGAGGAGCAGAGTGTGGCTGTTGTAAGGCAGAGAAGTGGGGTTTTCTACCCCAGCTCTGAACGCTCGCTCTGTGCCCTCGCAGATGCCCCTACGCCGGGGCAGGGAGGGTCCCGGTGCCCGGATAACCTCCCCCTGCTCCTCTACTATCATGAGGATGATTATTATTTAGTTTCTCTTTCGCTCTGGCTCTGTACGAAATATCTGGAGGCTGCAGAAGTTGCAGCGTAGTCTTGCCCTGCTAGAAACTCTGCAGCGCTCGGAGAAGGATTTGGGAGGCAGCGTCGCCTGGTTCGCTCCAATCGCCTCTTTTCCCAGGGAGGCTCTCGGGTGGAATTTGGGGCGTTGGGTGAGGGGGGGGATGAACTTCCCAGGATCCCCCCCCTCCATGATGAGGAGATATCGGTGTGCCTAGCCCTGGTGATCCCGGGTGTGGGATTCAGACCTGGGATGGAGAAGGGTCCCGGGCAGCCGGAGCGTACACAGCGTGAGCTCAAAGGTTTTATTTTGTCGTTCAAGTTCGTTATTCGGGAGCCTTTTCAACTCCTCAAGGTCAGCGAGAGTTTGTGCTGCAGGTCTGCTCCCGGCTCCCTGCTCCTAACCGGGAAGATTCGCTCTCCCAGCCCCAATTCACTAAAAAAAAAATAACCCCCAGAGAAACCCCTTTCTGCAGGAGTTTTTCGCTGGCAGCAGGTCCTAAGGCTCCTATGCGCTTCTCTCCTCACCACGACAGGACACGAAGGGAACTTTCAGACCTCGCAATTTACCTTTGGGTCCGTTTTGTCCGAATAAATTAACCCTCCAAGGTCTCTTTACCGAGATGCCCAAGCTCCCCGAACATCCCCTGGCTGTGTGGTACCCACACACTTTCCTCGCCCCGGCAGAAGCAGGGAGGTTTTATTTACAGGGCTCAACCGTGTCAGCACATCGCTGCTGGGGAAGTTGCCTTTCAGTTAATCCTAGGATTTAATTTAAATATTTTTTCCCCCCAAATAAACACACGTTTTAAACGCCCCTTTTCAAATAATAACAACTTTTTTTTTTTTAGAGGTCCTCACTTCTTGTTTTGGGTTGTTACAGACAAGAGTAATTTTCAGAGCTCTCTTGGCTGTGAACGCGAGGTTGGAAAGAGAAATATTTCACTTTATTCATTCATATTTTTTCCCCATTTTCCCCCTCCTCTTTCTTTTTGCTTCTGCAAAAGGCACCGAGGTATTTTGAGATGGGTCCGGGGGGTTGCAGATGGGTGTCCAGCGATGCGGTGCAGGGTCCAGGGGGTACCCCGGGATAAGGGTCTGGGGGCTTGCAGATGGATACACAGGGATGCAGTGTAGGGTCCGTGGAGCGCCCAGGGATGCGGTGCAGGGCTGGAGTGCTGGAGATGGGTGTCCAGGGATGCGATACAGGCTCCGGCCACGTTCCAGCGCGGTACGAACCGCACACGCTGCCCCGACGTCTATCCGGGAGCTTTCCAAGCTTGGTAGTAGTAAATAAGCTTTTGCAGCTTAAGGACTAAGAGGTTTTTGGTGCCTGGATATCTTAAGTGCTAGGACTTGTAGTGTTGGGACTTGTGTGCCTGGAAGGAAGAGCTCTTCCCTCGGCAAAGGAGCTGCTGCAGCTCGGGAAGCTCCGAGCGCTGCGGACACGAACCGAAGTGGCTCTTCGGAGGGCTGAGCTCTGATCAAAATCAGGTGTTTAATTCAACACAAGGCCCAACGGTTTATGGGGTTTCAGCGGAGGATTTTTTTTTAGGGATCACAGTTCAAAACAGTAGTCCAAAGCTAAGGTTTCAGTATCCCAGGAGTATTTATTTGCGGAGCAGATGAAACGTGGGCGCGAGTGCGTGGATCTTGTATTCACATCGGTCTGGAATCCCCCACGTCTATCCCCAGCACCCCTCTGCCCTCACCCAGGGGTGCTCCCCCTTCCCTCAGCCTATGCCTGGATTTATTCCCGCTCGGATATATGCCGGGATAGAGCCGTACCCGAGCCGGCGAGGAGCGCACGGCAGCAGCGCAGAGTGTATTAAACCCACGATCTGTTGTCGAATTTCATTTCATTGGACAATATTTTAAGCAGATGTGAGGCTCCTCTGGGAATTCGACTCTATTACCTGACTTGGAAAAGGGAATGAACGTGTGTGCGCTCGCCGGGGTGGGGGTTCGAGGGAAATTCCCGGCGATTCCCAGCCAGCTCCCCGGGAGCAGCACCGGCAGAACCGGGGATGGTTCTCCCTTTTTCTGGCTCCCCTCCGGGGGTGGGAAGCACTTAGGGATGGTTGTGTGTGAGGAGGTGAGGCTCGATCAGAGTGCGGGGGGTGCTGGTAGCCAGGGGAGCGCTGCGGGAGGAATCCCGCATCCCGCACCCGGCCCCGGGGATGCATCGCGTTGGGGATCCCGGAGGATGATGCCAGGAGAAATTCCCGAAGGAAGGGATTCTGCTGGAGAGGGCAGGTGGGAAAAAGGCAGGCCATGCCCCCACCCGTGGGCACTGGTCCTCCAGCGAATAAACCAGTATGGAACTGGGAGAAGCTGCTGCAAAAGCTGATAGTCTGTTTTCTGCTAACGAGGAGGTGAATAAATGAGCTGGGAGCTGCTCGGTTAAAGCAAATTCGTTTCCTTTCGAAATCCCCGAATTAAATTTGCAAAGCGCAGGTATAATTCCCAGCCCCCGCCCGGGATGGGTGGTGTGTTGGATCTCGGGCTGGCACTGGGAAGCAGTGGCCGGTGTCTCTGCAGTCCCCTTGGCTTTCCGCTGCTAGGAATATGACAAAGTTTCGAGGCTGAGTCTTTAGCCGGAGCTGTTGCATCCTCCCGGGCAGGCTGGATGGGCAGGCAAATGGTTACGGACCCAGCTCTTAGCCGGGTCGCGTACCTGCTCCTCGGGCTGAGGCTTGGCAGAGGGACACCCTGCCCTTTACTGCTGAATTTTTATTAAGGTTGATGAGGTGGTGAAGGGAAAAGGGAGAGAAGAGAACGCAGAGGCTGGACTCCAAGTACCACTTCTCGGCGTGCGCCTGTGTTTGCGCTTCCACAGACGGTTCCAGTACTGGGACACGCGGAGCATGACAATTTTACGGCAGTTTCGGGCTTTTAGGTGTTTGGGGGTTTTTTTCGTTATTTCTTTAATTTTAAATTTTTTTTACTACTTCTTTAAGCTCTGCCCTGTCTGTGCCCAGGTCCCCAAAACAGGCTTCCAGACCCCCGAGGTCTGACACAGCCACACGAATCCCGGGAAGCCGCCGAAGGGCAGGGAGAAGCCGCGATGCTGCTCTGCCCGGCGGTGCGGGGGGCTCCCGGCTTTCCCCTTCCCACCCTTCCAGGCACCGTTTCGCCCATGGCCAAGTTCTTTCCGTGCTCGCTCATCGAGCTGGGTGCGCGCAGCTCCGCGGGTGCGGAGTGGAAGGAGGGAGGGAGCTGGGTCCCCTCCGCCGAGGCTGCTTCGCCCTGCCCCGGATCTCTTCAATTAGGCAATTAAGGATGCTGGGCAGGGAAAGGGAGGGAGCTGATCTGCTAATTAAGATGATGCGTAATTAGCGCTTCTACAACAAAAAATTACAGAGGATTTAAAATCAGTTTAGTCTTTAAAAAAAAATAAAAAAGAAACGATCCAAATTGTACACTTAAATTATATTCATATATGAAGATGAATTCCCCATCCCTCCCCGCGGGTTGTGTGCTGAGGGAACAACTGCAAAGCAAGTTCCTTCTCCCTGTGCTGGGAAGAAACTTGGCAAAGGGAGGGATGAACCGGTCACTTGAGGTGGGAGAGGCTTTGAACTCGCCCACAGACCAGCAGGGTGAAGGTTGCCAAAGTGCTGCTAGAGCTGCGGGAGAGGCAGAAATCGGGGACTGCATTTTGGCCCAGGATGAGATGGGTGTCCACGTAGGTGGTGTGTGATGTTCATCCACCCACGTGTGCCTGCATCACATCTGCGTGTGTCTAAATGGAAGTTTGTCAAGTGCGTCAAAGGAGGGTGAGTTACCCCAATTCCTCTGAAATTCCTGAGCCTGGGACAAAAACATCGTGCCGCTGCCAAACGTGGCTGTGCAGATGCATTTGTCTGAAGTGAGGGAGCACACACAAAGGTCTGCGAGCACGCAGTAAATTCGCAGGTACTGAGTGAGCACAAACGGTGTGTTGTGTGCAGAAATTGTGGCTTGCACGGTCAGAATCTTGGCTTGACAGCAAATAAAGCTGCCTTAGTGTTTTTGGGGTTTTTTGTGCTGGAACCGCAGTGTCAGTTTGAGTTCAGCAAATTAGGTCTTTAGGGAAAAATTTCAACCAAGCCCATTTCTGAAGGTTGCTGTGAAAAAAAAAATACCTGGTGAGGACACTGAGGTCAGCAAGAGGCAAGAATTGCTCCTCTGTTCCCCACACAGATGGACACCGGCCAGCCTTCAGGCAGACATCCCCAGTAGGAGCAGGCTTGGAAAGGGGCAGGATTCGGAGCGCTCGGAGGGGAGGAAGCCAAGTGTACCTGAAACACACAAAATCTCCACTGGCTTCTGAGGCAAACTGCAGAGCAGGAGCTAGGATTTCACAACACAGGAGCAGTGTAATTCATCGCTGCTGCTCGCTGTAATAATACCCCAGCCCTGAGTGGGATGGAAGCGTTCCGTGACCGGTGCTCCAGGAATGCTCCAGCCTGCTGCTGCTGCACAGGGCTTCCACCTGCCCATGCTCAACTCCAAATACCTGAAGGGAATGACAAGGGAATCCTCTGTTTGAGAGGGGAAATATCCTTCTGCGGCGTGGCTGCTTCATTACTGTTTGTAAAGCACCCTGAGATCCGCAGAAGAAAAGGCCCTCCTGAGGGAGAAGTATTATTATTGTTATTATGGCTCTGATTATTAGGGCTTATATATATTTTATGAAAGCTCTGTGCTATTTAATACAGTGCTTGGAAGACAAAAAGGCCTTGGAGAAGTTTGCAAACAGGCAGGAGGGAAGGCTCAGGAGTCACCTCAGCGGTGACAAACGTGAGCTCAGCTCTGGGCAGGCAGCGTGTGGGATCCCTGAGCAAAGGCTCTGCTGACAGCAGCTGGGCAAGAAAAACAACCTCGCAGGCTTTTTTCAGGCTTACTTTTGACTTTGTAACTCTACAGTTTTCACTCTCTCTGCTTAGTGTATTTTTTGTTATTTTTTTTCCCTTTGATTTTCCCCTTGTTGCAGTGTGAAATTTAGCGAAAGGAACAAAAAAATATCCACATTTCCAAGCCATGCCTTTGCTAGAGTGTGAGGCTGATTGTGCTCTCTGTGGGCCAGGGCAAGCTCCTGCTTTGTTTCCACGACTTGATGCCTCTTCTACTATCACTGGGGATTTGTTTTTCATTTTTTAAATGATTTTTTTTTTTACCAGTTGGAGACTATTTAAATTATTAAGTGAATGCTAACTGAAAGGATCAAAATCTTAGCTGAATAATGATTTTTTTTCCTCATGCCTGGTCTCCCCAAAAGATATTCTTAATTCTGCAGGAGAAAGCAGTCAGCACATCCCTAAATCCATGTGGAGCATGCAGACATCTGAAGGATATGTGCAGACACATTTGTTTCCACTCTCTGGGTAACAGCCTGTTGATGTGTCACTACTCCACAGCATTCCACACCAAAATCATTGCTGCCTTTGCTGATCTTAAATATGCCTTTTTCTTTTTTTAATGGAGGAATTTCAGGTCAGGGATGTGGTGGTGGAAAAGATCTATGACTTTATTATTTCTTTTATTTTCTTAATGGATTTTCATGCATCACTGCTGCCTGCTCACGGGCTGTTTATTCTGATTTTTATGGCAGTGGCTTGTGCCTCCTGTAGCCTCCAAATCTGTAACAGAGTGTCCCTGTCCTGCAGAGGGTTGGGTTTTTTTTCTTTTTTATTATTTATTTTTTCTTCCTTTCTCTTCATTCAGTGAGTGATGTGCCCCTCTTTGCTAATAAAAATGAAAGATGACTTTCACCCCTGCCATAAGAGTGCTGCTTCATGCTGCTGAGTGCTCATACCCCCAGTCAGCAGCTTGCTGTTGTGTTTTGGTGACTGGGAAGGCATTTCCCTGTGCTCAGGGTCAGGATGTGTGCTGGGCAGGGCTGGAATTTGGGCTCTTTTTGAGGGAGCAAAGTGTTTGTCTGGGCAGAGGTGGTACCTTGTTTGCTCTGCTCAGCAGTGCTTGGATGCTTTCTGCTCTGGGTGAGCTTCCATCATGCTTTTCATCATGTTTTCCCTCCTCCCAAAGATGTGCTTCACCCAAATTTACGACCAACTCAGCAAGGCTTTTTTATTATTATTATTTTTTTGTCCCACTGAACTGACTTTTGTACTGCCAAGGAGGCCAGGAGACATTTTCCAGGTGAAAATAGACTGAGACAGGCAAATTGTTTCCAGTAGGACACAGAATTGTGCTGCTATCAGGGTCAAGCCTGGTGGCTGTGTGGCTGCTGTGGGAAGGCTCCTTCTCCTCCTCAGCTCCATCTCCTCCTCAGCTCCATCTCCTCCTCAGCTCCATCCCCTCCTCAGCTCCATCTCCTCCTCAGCTCCATCTCCTCCTCAGCTCCATCTCCTCCTCAGCTCCATCTCCTCCTCAGCTCCATCTCCTCCTCAGCTCCATCTCCTCCTCAGCATTCCCTTTGTGTGATGCCAGGGATGACATTGAGGAGGGGAAGGCTTGGCCCAGCAAGCACTGAGTGCCTTGGGAAGGTGAAGTTTCAGACCAAAGGAAGCTCTGGGTGGTGATTTAGTTTTGTCTGGTTGCTTTTACATCTTTCAGGTGTTTTGCTCTAAGGTAATATTTTGCTGGGGTAGGTCTTTTGCTGCTCTGTTGTTTTTGGCTTGCCAACCTTCTTCCCCAAAGCCCTGAGAGACACAATGCCCCAGAGTCAGCTATTGGGATCAATTTAGCCATCAGTGCTAGATAACACTGTCAGCCCCTTTTTGAGATACATATTTGTTTAATAGTTAATGTTCCCTGCAAAAACACAGAGGGGGTGTGGAGAAGCCAAACTCTGCTGAATGCTCTGCTTATTTTATATCCACTATAACTATTTTTTTTTTTTTTTTTGGCCTGTGAAAATTGGCTTAATTATATCAATGGAATGTTTCTTTTCTAATTCTGCATGCAATTAGTCCATCTTGCTGGCTGCAATTTATTTTAATAAAAAAATACAGCAGTGGTGTGTTCAGTTCCTCATCCCCTGGGGACAACTGGGATTGGTGGCTTTAATTTCATTAACTACAATGTGGCCTACTGGAAAAATGTATAAAAATCAGCTTTCTACAAGCTTAAACATTGGCATTTGAAAAAAATCATTACCGCCTGAGCTGTCACCCTGGTAATTCTAGAATCCAAGGCAAAAATATTAGAGCTGTTTTGATAACCCTCTGCAAATAAGCTGTTCAAATCATTTGTAATCTTGTTTCTCCCCCCCCCTTCTTTTTTTTTTTTTTTTTTTTTTTCCCCTGTTTTTTTTTTTTAAAATATTTTTNGCATGCAATTAGTCCATCTTGCTGGCTGCAATTTATTTTAATAAAAAAATACAGCAGTGGTGTGTTCAGTTCCTCATCCCCTGGGGACAACTGGGATTGGTGGCTTTAATTTCATTAACTACAATGTGGCCTACTGGAAAAATGTATAAAAATCAGCTTTCTACAAGCTTAAACATTGGCATTTGAAAAAAATCATTACCGCCTGAGCTGTCACCCTGGTAATTCTAGAATCCAAGGCAAAAATATTAGAGCTGTTTTGATAACCTTCTGCAAATAAGCTGTTGAAATCATTTGTAATCTTGTATCTTGTTCCCTCCCCCCCCTTTTTTTTTTGCTTCCATGCCCCTGATGTTTTCAGTTAAACTATCTTATACCCTACCAAAGAAGGCTTGGCTGTTCCTTATCTCAGGGGATGGTTTATGGAATGATTCATAGGTTGCTTCCCCCTGAAGGAAAAACCTTGCCTGCCTCAACGTGGAGATGGACTGGTTAGTCCTGAGAGGAAAACACATCCCTGCCTGGCTTGGGTTTGGTTTTTTCCCAGTTGGATTTGCTTGTACCACTTTGCCAGCAGAGCTTTTTGGGAAGGCAACTGCACAGACAGCTTTTCCTAGCAGTGAAATTCAGCATCATTCCCAAGACCACCTCCCTCCCACTGCCACTTCCACCAGCTTTTCTCTACATGTTGTGTCCTCTTCAAGTGGTTCTGGGTGTTTCTTTGCCCTGCTGAGGGTGGAGGGGAAGGAGGGATGCTCTGCTGCTCCAGAGAGAGGGGAGGGCCCTAGAAGAGCCCTAACCCTGCTGGAGAGGTGGGAGCAGAGCTGGACACTTCATCTCCTTCACTGCTAGAGCTCCCTGCACTTACCTGGACACAAAGTATTCTTCAGGTAGCAGGATGTAGTGACAGAAACTAACATTTTGGTTAATATTGGTGCCATTCATACCTAAGAGCACACAGGGCTGGTTCAGGCTGTGCATCCCCAGGGCAGAACACATGTGCCTGGGTCCCTTCTGGGAAAACTGAGCTTAAACTGAAAAAAACTCAAGGATTTTTGTGTTTTAAAAGAGAGGCCAGATCCTCAGCTCATCTAAATCACTATCAGCATCAATGAAACTCATTTTCAGCAGCTGAGGACATGACCCAAGAGGCTTTTGTGTGTGCATAACATAGACAAACCCTGCTGCAGAGCTGCTGGGAAGGGGATTCCCTTTTAGCATCTGCAGAGCAATATCTGATGGGGAAATGCAGGTTTGGGGTGTTGTGTTTTTTCCCTCTTAACTTATGGAATGATCAGTTAGAGAAGCTTAGGCTATGTGAGGCAGCTTGCTGTTTTCTGAATGGCATAGACTTCCTTTCCAAAGAAGCAATACAGCAAGGATGGGCCAGGCTGGACACAATCCAGCTGTTCCCTTGCACTCATTGGGCTCTTATTTATTTGTTTGGGTTTTTTTCCCCTCCCTTCCCCATCTGCCATAAACAGTAGTTAATTTCCTGTATCTTTAACTTTATAGCAGTGGTGTTTTGGTAGAAGTGATAGTGAATTATTGTTTTATTGATATTACAGGGAGAAGGGGAAAAATAAGAGGTAAAACCCAGCTTTATTTCCTATATGATATAAAATCACTTCAGGGAGAACAAGACAAAAAAAAAAAAAAAAGCTTAAATGCAGTTTTTTCCTTCCTCAGGCTAAGGAAGCAACTGGAAGCAGTGCCAGGGAAGCATGTAGTGGGAATGGGAGCAGGACTGTGTTTGGGTTCCTTGTTGCAGAGATGCCATCCCTGCTGGTGAGCTCTGTGGGGTGTGAGGGGAAGCTGTGGGAGGAGGGAAGAGAGAAGCTTTGCTGGCAGAGCAGCTCTACCTGCAGGCCTAGGCTGCTTCAGCTCTCCCCCAGGAGCTGGCCTCCAGCAGCAGGGCTATATTTAGCCCCTGGCTTGGCTCTCTCAGCCCAGCAGCCTGGGAGCCTCTGGCTTGCAGGGAAACATGGAAAGTTGGATGGGAAGTTCTTGTGCAGAACATGGAAAAGCTGTAGAATTGGGGGTGGGTGAAAGCAAGGGAGCTCCAAAGAGCATCCTGTGCCCAGAGCTGGGGCTGAGGGGCACAGAAAAGCCAGCAGAGCTGCTCAACTCACCACCCTCAGCTGCTTCAGCTGCCAAAGGCGCATCTCTGGGCAAATGTCTCAGTAACCATCCTTCTGTTTGCTCCAATTGCCTCTGAGCTCCTGGGGAGGTTTTGCCTGAATTTACTAGATCAGATTTTTTTTTCTTCCCCAAGTTCCAGATTTGGCTAAAAATCTTTTATTCCATCTCAGATACTTAGACAAAAAATTCCTTCTGTTTGCAGGTAGTCTGGCCTTTTCTTTCCTTTCAGGACAGTATTTAGTGCTTTTTATTTCTCAGGGAACAGACCTTTTGGGCTCCATCATGTAAATCAATTTTTAAATGGCTGCACTTGAAGTTCATGCAGTATAAAATTGCTTTACCTTGATTTTTTTTCCCCCTTTTTATAGAAGAGGACTGGTTTCACTTTACATTTTATTGCATAAATGTGAAGCAAAGTACACACAGAGCTTGCAAGTGATCAGATATTTTTACTTCTGAATTATCACGTAGGAATAAAGTGAATTTTAATCCCTCTGTGGCACAACAGTCCTGGTGATACCTGGTGGAGAACTTTGCAAAGCAACAGTACAGCTCCTAGAATCCATCTAGAGTGACTAAAAACCAGCTCTTTGCTACTTTGGGAGCTCCTCAATTCTTCCTGCTAGAGCACTCTTTCAGGTATTTATTTATCCAGATGATATTCAGAAGAGAATTGGGTTCTTTTGTCTTCTCCTGGTGCTCTCTGTTTGGGATTGATGTTACCAGCAGCTGAAGGAGATCACATTTGTCTATAAGGAGATGCCTGAAGAGCTACTGATGCTCCTCAGCCTCTCAGAGATATGGGTTTGTCCAGATAAATACAACAGCAGTGTGATTAGTGCCCTTCAGGTAGCTTACAGAGCTTCCTCAGATAGTTGCTGTCTAGGGTTTAGAAGTATTTATTAACAACACTTGTCATTTATGTGAAGAGCTGCCCCTGTGAAGCCAGCTACATCTCATCCCAAGGCTCCCTTCTGGCTTCCCCTGTAGCTGTGGAGCCAAGCAGGAGGATGGTACAGATGGCAAATGCAAGCTATGTCTTTAATTTCCTCTTTTAAACGTATGGATTGCCTTTTATCTCCCACTTCAGATCAAAGAGTGGCTTTAGAATCACAGAACTGTTTGGTTGGAAGAGATCTTTAGCTCTGCCCATGTCCCTCACACCACATCTCCATGGCTTTAAAGTCATCCAGGGATGGGGAATGGCTGACAATCCTTTTGGGGAAGAAATTTCTCCTCATGTCCAACCTGAAGCTCCCCTGGCACAACTTGAGGTTGTTTTTCTCTTGCTGATTCCCTGGAAGAAGAGCCCAAGCCCTACCTGAGAAGCTGCTTGGCTTGTGTGGGGAAGGGGAGCTGCTGCCAGGCCAGGAGCTCAGCCCAGATCACACACCCAGAGTAAACTGAGGCTCAGGGCTCAGCCAGCCTAGGAAATAGAGATTCCAGGATGGAAGTTTGCCTTTCCCCTTGTACATCTCCTGCAGTTTTCAGGCAATCTTCCCCACAGCCAGACATTTACCCCCCAAAACCAACCTGGCTGCTCAGAGCCTGAGACCTGCTGAGGGTCCATGGTAGTTTTTCTGTTGGATTTGCTGGCCTTTGGAGCAAGCTCTCAAGGCTCTGAACCCTTTGGGCCATCCATGCTATTCCTGTGTAAGGGTTTTATCCTTCTGTCTGAGGTTCCCTGTAATGCTGGTTAATGATTAGCTAGCAAGGCTCTGGTATTAGATCCACCTCTTGGCATGGAGGAACTCAGCCCTGCCTTTGTCTCTGCTTCTAAAGTCCTTTTCCTGCTGCCATCAGGCTTTGAAAATATTGATAAACAAATGGGTTTGGTTTGGTTTGGTTTGGCTTTGTTTTCCAATCTGTAATTTGAAGAGCTGTTTGCCTGCCTCCTCTCAACCAGCCTAGAGGAAGGTGGATTTATTCCCTGCCCCTTCAGAATCCTGCTGTAAGTGGGATAATCCCATTCCATAGTCACATTCCAGCAAGGAAGACTAAAGAGACAGCTTGGAGGGCTTCCCTGTCAATATAGATCTGTACATCTAGCTCAGCCACAGGCTGTGAGGAGAATTCTTCTGGCTGGCTCTTAGTCTTTCTTCTTAGCCTTTGGAGTGAAAGAACATCTCAAGTGCTTGAAAGGAGGAGAAGCCCTGAAAACACAGATCCCTACCTGCTGCTCCAGAGGCTCAAGACTGAGGAGTGGTCATTGAGCTCAATCTTATCCCTCAGTGCTCACATTAGACCAAGAAAAAGGGGCAAAAAAAAAACCAAAACCCCAAACCCCAAAGCACTGTGGAAAAGGGAGTGAATTCTCCTTGCAGTGTCAGGTTCCAAGATAATGATGTGTCTGTGTGTGAAAATATTCAATTGCAATAACATGCAGAGTGAGTGGCTGGCTGAATGGGGTATTCAGTTCACAGCTTGGACTATGCATAAAGCTAGTGAGTGACAGAATACAAATGGTGTCATAAAACATCAGGGGAATTTGCAGCCAGGCTCAATCTTTTTGATCTATATTCTATCTATGGAGCTCTCTCCATCGATCTGTCTTTGGTTAATGAAACAGTTAAGCATCTTTAATTATTTATCACTCTTGAATGTCAAGAGTTATCAAAACAGATTACAGATTGCACTGGGAAATTTAGGGTTTTTCTACTATCTTTATGTCCTAAGGTCTGGGATATTTCCTGTCCAAAGGTAATGCTTTAATATGCATCTCTGCATCTAAATGCTTTTAAATGGCAGTTGTTTGGGGAAAGCAGAGCTGGTAATTTCTTTACCTGAGAGCATGCTGCGTTTCTAAAGCACAAACTGCTTTATTCTGGGGAGAAAAAGTAGAGAAATGAGAATTGGGTTCCACTTCAGGTGAGAAATGAAATGGAGCAAGACAGGTCTTGGAGGGTAGAAGATGACCTGCTCCTCTCATAGGGCCAGGCTGGAAAATCATGAGGAAAATAAGGAAGAGCCAAACTGAACTAAACCCCAAACCCTCAGTCATGCCCATGCTCTTTGTGCCCAGAGACCAACCCCAGCAGGGTTTAGGGATGCTCTCCCAGAGCTGTGGCTGGGCATAAAGCATCCCACACAGCTGAAGCTGGCATCCTTTGGAAATGCCAGCTGCTGCTCCCAGAGCTCACCTGCAGCAATCCCGGTGCAGAGAAGGAGATTCCAGCATGGCAAACCTCCCTGGAGGTGAGGCTCTTGTTTTTGCCCCCTCCTCACCCTCCCCTCTCCCCAGCAGAGGTGTTAATTGTCCCCCTCTAAGGGCTCTAAAAGCCACCACTTGTCCCTGACTCTCATGGGCTGGCTCTGGGCTGGAGGGAGGTGGCTGGGATGTCCCTGCCCATGCCACCTGGCTCTGCTTTGCTCTGATAAGAAATCCTCCTTTCTTCTCCAGCTAAGCTCTCTCTTTCCTGCTGGTTTTAAATTGCTCCCCAGCCCTGACAGACTAGCCTCGTTCAAAGAGAAAGCTGGAGGTGCTGGTTGGTCCTAGCAAGTATTAGGAGTCCATTAGCAGAGGACTGGATCCTGTTGGGATCTCTGGGGAGAAGGTGGGCTCTCCTTGGCCCACCAAACAGAGTCTGGCATTGTGAGCAGCAAGGCTGAGGGGAGAAAGGAATCCAGCCTGGCTCTCCTCGGACAAAGAGACCTCAATGCTGGTATTCAGAGGAAAATGGAATAATCCTTCTGGGTTAGCTTGGAAAGCCACAGCCACTGGCTACAGTACATGCTGCTGGGGCTTTGCTCCATGAGGAACAGCCTTTGCTTTTCCCCAAGGAGAAAGGACTTTGCATGTGAAATGAGATTAAAGGCACCTCTGGGCCAACATGGTCAACATTTTGGGGGTTGCAAGGAGGATTGATGTCTCCTTGCAGTCCAGGAATAACTGCATTCAGCTGCACTGAGGTGTGGGAAGCAACCCAGCCTTGCTGGAACTAAAAAGCTTTGTTATATTAGTGATAGCTATGGTTGGACTTGATGATCTTAGAGGTCTCTTCCAACCTTAATGATTCGGTGTGATCTCATGTCCCCTTTAAAATGCACCATGTAGTAGTGTTCTTGTGGGTAAAGGGAGGTTAGGGACTGCTTCAGATCCTACAGGACTCTTGGAGAAGAGTCACTATTAGAGCTAAGTGTGTCTAGAGAATACAACAGAGTGTTGTGTACCTGCATGAGAGATTGGGCTTGGTGGGAAGTTACCTCTAGTGCTGCAGGGGAAGAGCATAACATCCTATTGAGAGCTCCTCTGAGGGGATGACATGCTGCTGAGGCTCAGTGCCTCTTGGTTTGAATCCTGCCTGCAGGATCAGTGCAGGAGCAGCTGCTGGCACAAGGACTTTCTGGGAGTCAAGGACTGGAATAGCAGAAAGAATCTCTTGGGCTGATGTGGTGTTGGTTTGTGCTAAAAGATAGATAAGTAGACAACATCTAAGTGGCTTTGCAGGTGGGGGGACAGCTGGATACCAGGTTGAAAAGGCAAAACTTCTTGTGAGGAAAATGGATGCTGAGGGTTATTTTGCAGCTGCAGGAAAAAAAAGCACCCAAATTCTATTGCTGTGTGTTGGGGATTAAACCTTTCACAGCACCCTCACAGCAAAGAAGCTTTTCCTGATGTTTAGGTGGAACTCTCTAGGTTCCAGTTTGTGCCTCTTGCCCCTTCTCTGGGCATCCCTGAGCAGAGCCTGGCCCCAGCCTCTTGCCCCCTGCAGCCTTCAGCTCCCCTCTGGCTCTGCTCTGCTGCAGGCTAAGCAGCCCCAGGGCTCTCAGCCTTCCAGTCTAGGCTTGTGACCCCAAGTGCTGATGGAATTGCCCTCGAGGTGAGGTGATGGACAGGTTCCCCTGAGCTTCCTTCCCCTGTTTTACACACTGGGCTCACATCCCCACTCTCCTCCTCCTTTTACACCAGCCCTGTTATTTTGCAGGGACCTCCTCTGTGGTTTTACACACTTTTGGGGCTGGCTTTGCTCTGGGAATGCTGAGGGAGGGATTCCCAGCCCAGGCTTTTGCAGGCTGAAGGGGTTAGGATAGTCTGGAGGAATCCCTGCTCCCTGGCAGTGGTGGGAAGCAAATGGCAAAGCTTTTGAAGTCTCCCCATTTGCATGCGGCGTGAGTTCCCCCTCTGATTAAACAAATGATCCTCTGCTTAATTTGTCTATCTTGGCTATTTTTATGAAATATGCACTTAATTAAGTAAGAGAAACACAGAAACATGTTTATCCTCAAGATTTATGCGAAAAATGAGAACCCCACTGAAATTTCCAGTAGTGAAGCAATTAAGTAATGGAATTCCACAGTATAAACATAGTATAATTCAGCTGTAAACCCAGTGTCTGAGTCATGGTAATGAGCTGACTTAAGGCTGCAACAGCTAGAGAAGTTCACAGCCACAGATGAATTTGTCCTGGAGGATGCTTGCTGCAAGGTTAGTTTGCAGGAGGAATAGGCTGTGGCTCCAGGCCAAAGCTCTCTCCATCTGTACAAGCTGAGGGTTGGGGCAGAGGAGCTGCTCAGGATTGTCTCTGGGCTTTGTGTGTGGAGATCTGACCTGGAACAGCATTGTTATACAAATCAGAGTTGGCTCAGCTGGGGAATGGTCTTCCCTGGGAGAGGGAAGGGCAAAGGAGTTGTGTGAGGAGAACAACTTCACCCTTTTCCTGTCAGTTACCTGTTCTGAGGAGCAAAGAAGGCAAGTTCTGAAGGATTTCTTGCTGAGAGTTTGCATGTGGAACCATTCACCAAGCTCCATTTCTCTGCACTCCTGCCCCCAGATCACTTCTCCAAGGGTTTGGGCTGACAGTTTGCCAGCTGTGCCATTGCTTGCTTAAAGATTTTTCACAGTAATATTACACAGTAATATTTTTCACTTCCATATCCTCTTTTCTGGCATGTGGTGCAGAGCCCAGGGGCCTTCTCTTGGGAGTTAGGGGTGCAGAAGGAAGCTCAAGTAGATCTGCTCCTCCAGCCTGAGAGCAGACAAAACCTTCCTTTGCATTTAAACCTGAGCTCTGAATTCATGTGGAAACCTGGTAGATGCTGGAGCAGAGCAGTTTTAATCTCTATTTTTGTGTAACCTGACCCCTGACAGCCACTGGTTTGTGATGGGAGAGCTCCAGCAGCACCTTGGTTTCTACAAGGAGAACCTGCTTGGATTTGGGGGAGGTTTTTCCTTTGCCACCTGGGTTTTTTTCCTCTTTTTTTCCTTTTCTACATTCCTTGGTGTCTTTGAAAGTCTCTTTCCAGAGCCTTAGAGAAGCAGTTTGCTGTGGAGGTGAGTGCTCAGTGCTGAGGCTCAGCCCCAGCAGCCCTGGCCATGCCAAACCTTGGCTGATGGTTCTTTTCAAGCTGTGTTTTTAGGCAGGCCCTGGGGGATTTGCCTGCTCTCTGGCCTCCATGCCACCTTTTCTTCTCTCATTCCACTTCAGAATGTTATTTCTGTCACCTCCTCAGCCTAGTAAATAGCACGCTGAAGATTTACGACCTTTAAACTTTTAATGCCATAACATATTTGATGTTATTTTTTCCCTCCCCAATATTATTCAGATGTGTGATGTTATGGTTAGTTCAAGTTCTAGTGCAACTGCTCTCAGGAACTCTTTCCTTGTGGGTAGTTCCTCTCTGCCAAAGAGTATTTGCACTTGCTTCAGAGGAGGAGGGAAGGAATGTTCCATCAAGGTTGCACAGCATTAAACCCCAGGATGGGCAAACCGTTAGGATTCTGAGCCTGGAGAAGCTATGAGCATTTCTTTGTGGGCTTGCTGCTTCCAGCCTTTCCCAGGCCAAATTTAGTGCAGAATGATTCTGTTAGAGTTGATGGTAAAGACACAGAGCATGAGTGCCCTGAGGAGAGCAGCAGGGGAAGAGGTTGAGGAGCTGTGGGAGTCTTCACCTTGGTTGCTTCCATGCTGAACTTTCCCCCATACCTCTAGCAGCTTTGCTCCCAATCCCTGGAGTGGTTTTGAGCATCCTCTGTGCTGAGAGCTTGTAGTAGTCATCTTCACTTTGCTGCTGGTGTTGGTGGCAAGGGTTTGCATCATCCCCATACAATGTCTAGGCAGAGTTGAGGCAGCAACACACAGCTTTCCAGGACCAGAACTCCTGCTCTTTTCCTTACATCATCCCTATTGAGTGTATGGCTATTAAAAAAAGAGAAGAAAACATCAAACCCACCTAGAATTCATGACTTGTGAGGCACATCTGCTTGCCCTCAGCTCCTTTCAGAGTGATGCTAGTTCTGCTGTGAGCTTTCATGAGTTTATAAAACGTTAACTACTTGTAAAAGAACAACAAACATTGTTCTCTCCTCAAAATCCAGCTCCCAGGTGGAGCAAGGCCTGCACCCAGGGAGGGAATATTAATGTTGATGGAGAGAGACTTCAGTGCTCTGGGTATTAAATTGCCTGCCTTGGGAAATGCAGCACAGTCAAGGTGTGTTTGGGCTGAGTAGTGTCTTTGTCTCTCCTATATAGAAAAACACTAATTAAAATATAATGTAAAAACCTGGAGTGTGCTGGTTAGGTTTTAGTATGCTGCTAAGGTAAATAAAAATGGAACAAAAGACAGAGATATATATATATATATATATAGATGGGGTCATTAAGAGCACATTGTTAAATCACTTTATGCCACAAAATTTCCAAATGAAAAGCTGAACAGAAACCCATCTGGAGCTGGACACAAGAGCAGCTTTGCTGTTGCTTTGCCTGGAGCTCTGCCTTTGGTGGATGGTTCATTTGTGCTGTGTAGAGAGGGACAGGAGGGACCCCAGCTCCTGGAACCCCAGCTCCTGGAATCCCAGCTCCTAGAATCCCAGCTGCTGGAACCCCACCTTGCAAAATCCAAAATTTCCTTTTTTTTCCTTAATTTTTAGTATTATTTCTTCCCCCCCCCCCACCTCCCATGGTGCAGCACAATCCCTGGCAGCTTCATGCCAAGCCTAGGAGAGCTGAACTCCATATGCTGTCTGCTGCTTGGGATGTAAAGTCCCTTTTAATGTGTCCAAACCAGAAACAGGTTGGAAAATGAACAGAGCTCTAGCTTGCAGCTCCCAGAGTGTCAGGAGAAGAGGACACAAGCTGTCAAAGCTGCCAATTCATGCCTGATCCTTTCCAATTTAAAAGGAGTGATGTGAGCTCCAAACCCCCCAAACTCTTTGATGATGTTTCATCAGAGCCATGGCCAAGCAGCACCAGCTTCTTTTGGCTTGGTCTTCTGTGTCAGCAAGTGTCTGAGCTCCTTTATGCTTTCTGGAGCCAGTGCAGTTCATCCTTGCAACCCTGATGGCCAAAGGATGTCTTTGGGGTGGAGGGGGAAGAGTCCTCTCCAAAGATGAAGAAAGTTTTCCCTATCTTTAGCAGCTACTGGTGGTAATCCAAAGCCCACCAAAAGCTTGGAGTCATCCAGTTCTGGCTTTGCTTTTCAGTCTGTCAGTGGAGGAACTCATTCCCAGCACTTGCCTCCTTGTTCATAGATGTCTTTCTGGGCAGAAATCCAAGGCTGAAGGCCTGGGGTGCAATCAAGGTTACAGAAGATCACTTTATCACCATCCTGTTGCTTTAATGGCATTGAAGTCCCCTCCAGAATCTTCTCCTCAGTCTCCCTGGCCTAGAAGGTGACCACCTTGGTGAGGAGAGGGGAAGGAAGAAACCAGATCTTCCTTTGTGCCACTCTCCCCCTGAAGGGAAAGCTCAACATCTGATTGCAGTTTGCTGAAATAACAGCAGATGTTTATCTTGTATTGTATGGCACATGGCACTGCATCTCCTCAACCCCCTCTGCAGCTTACAGCTGAGTCCCTGCTCCCTCATTTGGACACTTTGGAGGCTTTGTGTGCTCTTTTTTTTTCTTTGTTAAATGTTTTCTTTTCTCTGGAGCTTAATCTGCTACCAAAGTATTTGTAAGCATCCTGTTATCAACCGTGAAACGAGGGCTAGCAAAGGAGATTTCCAAGGCTTCCTTCCCCTAAGCTCAGGACTCTGCAGCTACTTACCTGCAGCCTCAGATCAGGGGAAAAGCTGTCCAAACTTCCAGCAGGGTTTCCTGAAGAAGGATCCACTTTGGGGTGTGGGATTGGGGGAAGAGATGGATAAGAAACAAACCATCGTGCCTTGGGAAGAGCAAAGAGTGGGGAGGGAAAATGTAGGGGAAAAGGCAAACCCATGTGAGTTTCAGTGGGAAAAGAGTGAATGCCTATAGCTGGTGTAATTGATTGACTGATTCATACACTGCATTGTGCTGTAGAAAGCTCTGCTGCCTGACAGAAAGGAAAACTTCCTCCTAGCACTGATCTCTGCTTGTGAAAATGGCACAGGATCACAGCATCATTCAGCTTGGAAGAGACCTCTAAGCCCATCAATCCAACCATACCTGTCACCACTAACCCATGGCCCTAAGGAGACCATCTCAATGCTTCTTCTGCTGGAAAGAGCAGGGAAATTCAGACTAGTGACTCCATGCAGAGGGTTAATGTCACCTTAGACAGAGAGCCCACAGGTCACAGTCAGGCTGCTGGTACCTCAGATGATAAAATAGAGATTGACAAGATGAAGAAAGCAGTGCCTGGGGAAGAAGGAAAACAGCTAAACATCCTGATAGCACACAGCAGGTCTGGTTGTGGTAAGGCCAGCACCAGGGTGAAAAGAGACTTGAGAACATCTCAAGCATCATCAAACAGAAAGGCCAGGGGTGAGTCAGTGGTGGAAGGAGAAGAGGAAGAGTATTGCTGCTATGCACCTCCTCCTTTGCTTTGGGTTTGCTGGCTCTGCCCCAGCCAAAGGAGAGGCTGCAAGGCAGAGCTGGCAAGAGGGCAATGCCTTCTTGACCCTCTCTGGACATCTTTCATTGAAGATCCAGACAGAACCTAGGCAGAATATTCTAGGGATGCCACATCACTGCCTGCAGTTGAGGCAGAGTGTTTGGGCTGTTTGCTAGCTATTTCTGAGCTCTGCTGCCCCATGAATATGTGGCTTCTTTCTCCACAAGGCCTCTGAAGGCATGGTTTCTTTCATCTGTGAATAGATGCAGTCCTCCTTTGTTTCCTCCACTGAATTCTTTATTTATTATTTCCTAAAATGATTTGATTCCCCCCCCTCCCTTCCAAACACATCTGATTGCAATAAGCAGATACAAAATGGAACCAAGCAACAAAAGGCTGAACATGCTGATAATGTACATTTGGTTTGTATTTATGGGTTTAAGATGTGTTTTAATTGGTTCACTACCAACATCCTGTAGCTTGCAGTCAGTCAGGAGGAACCTGTTTCATTTTAAAGGCAGTCCATTTCTGAGCTGAGGGCAGTGGGCAGGAGCCTGCAGTCCCTTCAGCTGGAATTTCATCAAGGCATTGCACTGGAGGGGGCTGGAATACATCTTGTTGGATTTCCATGGGAAATGGGCTCTTTGAGAAGAACAGCAACACAAAACACATTTGGTAGCTTTGTAACAGAAACCTTCATGCATCGTTTCTAATGAAGAGCTGGAGCCCTAAAGCTGGAGATAAAGAGCTTGTCTGCTCTTCTGGGAGCTTGAGCTGCTTGGGCTAATGAGGAGAAGGCAAAAAGATGACAAGATGCCATCCCTAAAGCTGGAGATAAAGAGCTTGTCTGCTCTTCTGGGAGCTTGAGCTGCTTGGGCTAATGAGGAGAAGGCAAAAAGATGACAAGATGCCATCTCCAAGTTTGAGCTGCTTGGGCTAATGAGGAGAAGGCAAAAAGATGACAAGATGCCATCCCTAAAGCTGGAGATAAAGAGCTTGTCTGCTCTTCTGGGAGCTTGAGCTGCTTGGGGTAATGAGGAGAAGGCAAAAAGATGACAAGATGCCATCTCCAAGTGGGTACCTGACAGCAAAATGGCATTGTCAACACCCAACTGAATGCAAGCCTCTGTTTGAAGAAGAGAACAAGAAAGGAGGAATGAAAAGACCTGGAGGATCACTTCATGTGTCCTCCTGGCCACTGACAAGAGAAACTTGACCTTTCTGCTTCTGCCAGAGGTTTGTGGAGTGTGTGGAGGAAAACTCCCTGGGACAGTATCTCCATGCCAGGGACTGGAAGTGTGTTGCTGACAACCTCAGAGCTGAGGGTTGCTGCCTCCTGAAAGGTCTGCAGGCAGCAAAGAGGAATTAGTTTGAGGAAGTCTTGTTGTGCAGGAGGTCAGCCTGGAAAACCACAGCCCAATGCCTTTTGACCTTGCCTTTCAGGAGGTTAGTGTCACTCTGCTTTGGGCTCTCAGCTTCTGGCTTCAAGCTGTCATTTTGGGATTCCCAGTTTTCACCAATATTTTATGTTTTAGAGGGTAAAGGTGTCCTTTTGCCCTCACTCAAATCAGAGCTAACAAAGCCAGGCCTGAAGGAGGATGATGTGGATATCTTTCTGCCTTCCACCTCATTGCAACATCCTTTACCAAGAAGCTCTCTTTTATTTCCTAAGTGAGAGGAGGTTGCAGGAGGATTGATTAGCACAACTGAGGTCAGAACCAGAACCATGTGGGTGAGGAGAGGATCCTCTCTCTCTCTGTCAGCTGTGACCTTCACCCCAAGAGCTGTCAGGCCACTTCCCAGGCATTGCTGTGTGCTCTTTGTAACGGTGCAGCAGGGGTGAGCAGAGCTCCAAGCACACACACTGCTCACACTGAGTGCTTCTGCTGCTGTGGTAGAGCTGCTCACTGTGGTTAGTCCAAAGCAAGAAGTTTATTAACAGAAGTGGTGAGGTGGTGGAATTGCCTGGAAGTTCACCTTGCTTAGTGTCCCACAGCATTGAGGAGAGCTGCAGGAAGAGCCCTGGGCTCTGGGCAGGTGGGTGATGGAGCCTGAGGCAGGGGAGGGTGCTCAGGGTAAGACATGAAAGAGTTTTGCCCCCTAAAAGTGAGCAACTGTGAATGTTTCAAAGTCAAGGTCTTGCCCAGGAGCTTCTGTCTCTTTGGGGAGGGTCAATCTTTGGACACTCTTCAGGAAACTTTTGTTTTAGTAAAGGTTGTGGAGTTTCCCTTTTTGCCTACTGGAAATGTGGGAAGGGCAAAGATGGACAAAGACTCTGTTTGCTGGCCAAAGAGGATAAACTGGGGAGGTGGTTTTTGGTGATAGAATTTCTTGCTGAAAGCTTCTGTCCCTCTCTGCCATGTGTGAGCTCCAGCTCTGCAGGAAGCTGGGACCAGGAGATCCCAAACTCAGCCAGAGGTTTCTGCAGCATCTCTGGGATTCTGCAAAGGAGAGAGGTGCAGAAGAAGTGAGATGAGCAGGATCCAAGCCAGGCTTTGGGAGAGCTGAGTTAAAACTGAAGGGCCAGTACAGCCCTGCCAGAGTTACTCCAGGGAAAGAGTCACCCCTCAGGCATGGTGATGGCAAGATAAATAGTTCTTTACACTACAAACCAAATACAGAACAACTCCTTTAGTTCAGCATGCTGGGAGCTTGCCAAGTCTGTTCTAATTATGTTGTTTCTTGTTTTTATCATAGATATTATAAGTGATCTGTCATGCCAAAAAGGGCTGGAGATGTTTCCCTCAGTATCCTGTTACTGCCTTAGGTTTCTGCCCATCTTCTCCCTGGTATTGATTTTTCCTCCAGCTTGCTGGCAAACACTCTCATTCATTACCTGCTGCTTCAAGCCCTCTGAAATGGCTAAGAAAGGAAGAAAAAAAAAGGTAGAAGTGAAGTTTGTATGAGGCAAACCCACCCTGGAGTGTCTATGCCTCACCTGCAAGGAGCCTGGAGTTTCCCTTCTGTGGTACTAGCTCAGCTTTAGTGCCCCTGAGAGCTTTGCAAAGAGGAGACTGAAACTGCAGTAGAGTGAAGCAAATTGCTTTTCTTCTGAATATTGAGTGAAGAGAGAGAGAAATGTCTAAGGCACAGGGAGGGGAGAGGCTGAGGCCAGGGCATTGTAGAACTTGGAGAGAGAAGAGCTGAAGTGATGGGAGATAACAATAAAGAGATGCAAAAAGAGAATAAGGGGGGCAAAAAGGTAGTTGGGACAAATGGGTTCAAAAGGGCACAGAAAATAAGAAGTGGGGAGGGAGCATTTCTGTGCTGCAGCTTTTGGGTTTAAGGCATTAGCAGGAAGAACCTCAAAAGCCATCCCAAAGGCCAAGAGGTGACTCTGAGTGCAGAGGAGATGCTGCCTGGCCACAGGCACTTCCAGGCTGTGGGAGTACCTGCAGAGCTGTGCCTAGGGCCTAGCTCTGTCCTGGAGCACACAGCTCTGCTCAGCTCATCCTTGTGTGGGCAGCTGCAGAAAACACACAAGAGTTTGTGTAGTGTAGGAGATGTCCAGCATGGCTCAGGAGGAATCGTTTTGCCCATCAGATGCTCTGGGCATGTGCAGCTCATGGCAGAAGTCAGTCACCCAGAGATGGCAAAGGATCCTTGCTCTTGAGCACTGAGATGCTGATGAATTGCTCTTGGAACTCTTTGAGGTTTCTTTGGTTTCTTTCCTTTTACTTTTTTTTTTGGTCCTTGTGGGTTTTTGCTTTCTTATGAAGAACAAAAAAAGGTCTAGCCTGTGCAGGACAAGGACCCTTCTGAGCTATTTTCCATGCAGTCTGTATTCAGGGGAATCTTCCTGCAGCTTCCTAAGGAGCCCTGACAATATTCCATTTGGCTAAGGATGAGGTGAGGAGCTCAGTGATTGCAGCTGACTGAAGGAGTCCTGAACACCAGGGGCAAGTTGGCTTTGTGTTTTTCATAGAGCCTTGGACCTGTTGTCCAGGGCTGAAATCCACCTGGATACTGAAACCCTTGTGAATATTACTGTACTCACCTGAACATATGGGATAGAATTAGTCTTCCTTAGGATGAGTTAAGGTTATGCTTCCTGAGCCTGAGACCTCTGATGCCAAGAGCTATATCCAGGGTGGAAGAGATTCCAGACTAAAGCTGGACAAAAAAACAACTCTCTGGCACCATTTCCAGGCAAATCTTTCAGATTTATAGTGTCTTTAGCAAAGAGATTAAATCTGCTGCTATTAAGAAACCAATCTATTGGTAATTCTGTAGGGAACAGGAAGTAAAAACAAAATGATTGGCATTTCCTTCCCTGAACATTCTGCATCACTTGGGATGGAGATTAATGGAGACAGCACTAACTAAGAGATGATTTGGGATGGTCACTGTCCTTGCCTGTGGGTTTATACCCTGCAGTGGCTCAGGAATCTCCTGGCAGGGCAGAGAGAGCCTGCTGCTCCCTGCAGATGCCTGGCACTGGAGCTGTGCTCAGGAGATGCTTAGCAAAAGCTTGGTTTGATAAGAACGTTGCCTAAATTAGGCTAATGCTGGCTTCTCCTGGGTAATGCAGGGGAGAGAAAGTTCAAAGCCTGGTATTTCTGTGCAGCAAGGCCAAAGAGCTGTCAAAGCTCTCTGATGGAGTGTCTTTGTCAGAATGATTACAGGAAGGTTAAAAAGGCCAGACCTTTCCTCAACATGTTTGACTTGCTCTTTCTTTCCCCTCTTCAAGGTGTCTTCATGTTACATTTATTTGCTTCATGAATTCTTTATTACACTAATCAGTCCTGATGTACAAACTCATTAGAAAATGAGCTGGAAATGTAAGATCTGTCAAATATCAGAGCCTTCTGACATGGTTGGACTCAAGGGCCTTTTTGCACAGAGAAAGGGAGAAAGGAAAGAAGCTAATGAGGAAATGTCAGATAATGTAGAAATCAATCCATTTGGAGATGAAGTTTTACAAAGTTCAGAGAGAAAAGTTGTAGCCTTGCCAGGGTAAACACTTAATTTCTCTTCTTTTAATGTCAGTGTTGGCACAGAGGAGGTTTTTTTTGTTGCTGGTGTTACTGAACACCTCTGCTTTGCTTTTGTCATGGAGATCTCAAATCAGTTTGCCATGCTCTCTCTCTAATGATGACACAGAAATGAAGGGAAACAAAGATTTGAGGGAGATTTGCTCATGCCATGGATTCCCCATTGGCACTGGGGTCCTGGGCCTTTCCCAGCTGAAGTCACTCTTGCTGCTGCAAGGCAAGCTCTGCTCTGCCTCAGCCAGAGCTTGGCTCTGTAAGATCTGCCAGATAGGCAGAGATCCATCACTAGCCTAGCCTAACCAAGAGAAGGGTGAAAGAAGGAACAGCAGGGAAGGGAGAAGTGACTTGCCTGTGGTCACACACTGCTCTGTGGCTCACATAAAGCAGCAAGGCTCTCAGCTGGTGCCCTGTTGGCTAAATCAAAACCTTCTCCCTCTCTCCTCTAACCCTTGAGATGAGGGCAGATGTTCCTCTGAACAGCACTAGGGATGAGAGCATCCTGACACCACTGAGGATAACCCTGCCAACCTGGATTTGGCTCTGGTTGCACTGCTAGAGCAGGATGCAAGTGGCTTCTTGAAAAGCTCAGGATCTTGGAAATATTGCTGGGAAAGCTGTCAGCTGTGCCCTGTGCTCTCCCAGGAGTGGGTGGCAGCTCCTGCTCTGTCAGCACTTCTCCTGGCATTGTACTCCACACATCAGCAGGTAACCCACACGTGGACCACAGCTCCTCCAACATAAAGGGAGATCCTTCTTCCTGGGCTTTCAGGCAGAGGGAAGCACAGGAACTGGACATCTCCTGCACTCTCTTGGCAGCATCATGCTGGCAGAACAAACAGGAGAGGCTCAGCTCGCTGCCTACAGCTGTGGCATCACCCTTGGAGAATGTCTTTAGGCCTTGAATTCTGCTCTATTACTGCATGGTTTAGAGCAAGTTGTCTGTTCATACAGAGCAGGGGAGAGTTTAAGCCAAGAGAAACCTTCCTCCAAGGTTCTGTTCTTTCCCTGTTTCACTGGTACAGAGCCAGGTGGCAACTCACATCCACAGCTCCAGGAGAATCCCTGCTGCTCAGGTGTGATGCTGAGGCTCCCAGCAACAGGTCCCCAGCTGCTCAGCCACTTTGTGTCTTCCTTAAGGATATGCACAATGTCTTTCCTCAGGGTCTGCTCCTCAGAGGTGCTGAGCTGAGCATCCTGCCCTCCCACCTCCAACCGCGCTGGAAGCCAACAGGAGCTGTGGTTGCTCTGCACCTCATAAAACCCAAGCCCCTGTGGGTTTGGGGGATAAACGAGAGAGAAACTGGGCTCCCTGATGAAGATAAGTTTGCTGGTGAATTGTTAGTAGCAGTGAAAGCAAAACCTGAGGCATTTCCACAGCCATTAGCAGGAGGTTTCCAAGCTGGACTCTGGCCTGCTCTCAGATCATTGGTCTCCAGGGTCTCGTTGGTCTCCAGCTCCCCACATCCTGCAAACACTGTGCTGAGGGGCACCTGCCACCTGTGTCCATCCTTCTGAGGCCACTTTAAGCACCTCCAGCCCAGCCTTGGCTGGGGTTTGTGGCCACAGCTGCTGCTGGGGAGGTGGGTCTGGAGGACAGGGCAAAGGTGGAGCTGCAGAGGCTCTCAAAGGCAGAGCTGGGGCAGCCCATGTGGCACAGTGGTGATTCATGCCCAGGGCTTCTTCTAAAATCAGATTAGAGAGGGGAGGCTAGGGAAAGGGAAGGGGCTATGTTCTGCTTTGCAAATCTTAACTCCATCAGAAAGGTGTCAAAGAGCTGGGACTTCCTCCTTAGTTCTTCCCCCTCTTTCCTTCCTCTTTCTGTCTCTAGCTCTTGTCTTGCCTTTTTTCTTGCAGGCCAAACCCACATCTCAAATTCCTCCCCTTTGAAGCCTGTGGCTGGTCAGGTAAAGCAATTTCATTAGTTCCTTAGGAAAGACTCTTGGGTGTTTCCTTTACCCAAGGGATGTGGCTCTGACTTCTGAGGAGCAGCCCAGGTTTCAATACTGCATCAGATCCACACACACACAAGATTTCCAGGGCAGTAAAAAGTGAAGAGCACTGGATCAGGCTGGCTGCTAGCAGATTTGGGTATGTCTTTCTATTTCCTTCACTGATGGCTTTCTTTTAAAAATCCCTTTATTCAGGAAAAAAAACACCTCCACATTGTAGGAGTTTTTCTGCTTAAAATGATGCTGAGCTTCTCCCTGGATGCCTCACATCCCCATGGTGTCACCAGCTGCATCTTTAGGATTTCTTAGGCTTTCCTTCCACTTCCAGTGCTCTGATCATTAGTGGCTTCTTTGGCTTTGAGTGCATCTCCTTGGTGCCCTTTTCCAGGAATTCCTCTGGCCAAATCAAAACCACTTGACTGCAGGTATGGGATCTAAATGCACATTCAATTTGTTGTTGTTGGCTTGGGGGTTTTACAGCCCTTGGCAAGCCTTCCTTTTGTCTCCAAGTCTCAATTAGGAGTTCAGCCTGGAACAACTCATTTTTAGGCTGTTGGATCTGCTCTGCTGAGCCTGCTGGTTGTGCTTTCCAGGTGGAACATCAGCCAGAGTTTGCCTTCAGTCCTGCTTTCCCGAGGGATCACTGCTGCTCAGAGCCCTCAGCAGTTCTCTGCTCAGCTTCCATGCTAATCCTTTGCTCTGGGATGCAAGGATGGCTGCAGGCAGGGGAGAAAGGAACATGCAAAATGGATCGTGGAAGAATTGAGCTGTTTTCTCCCTTTCACTAGAACCCAAGAGTTTCATCCAACTTGGTGAACAGTTCTCCTTTAGCAAATCTCTTGTTAAGAGCCTCAGAAGTGTGTGAGACCAGGAATTTTCCTCTCCAGGGTCTGGTTAGCTTTCAGAGCTCTACCTTTAGGAATGATCTAGCTTGCTATTCATCATTCCTGAGAGGTTTTCTCTTCATTTTTGTGTCTTTCTTGCCTGCCTTCTCCTCTCTTCCCTTCTGCAGCTGGGACAGCCAGTGATGGCAGTGATGAGATGCTGCAGGATCTTGCACCAATTGGTTTCTTCTGTAAATAAACAAGCAGTTCACTATTTATATTTATATAACAAGCTCTTTGGATACTTTTTTTGCTCTTTTTCCTCTCTGCTGTTCCTGAAAGATACCAAATAAGCTCATTTAAACCTTTCTTCTCCCCTGAAAACGTAGAGACAACTTGACTTCCACATTATAACACATTTCTCCCTCAGAATCTGAGGCTGTAAGGGCCACAGAGCTTTCACTCCTGGAGATGTCTTTGGCTGGGATTCTTTCCAGTAAGTCCAAATGTATGAAGCCACCCACGGGGAAGTTGACATTTCTGCCAAGTGTGTGTTGATAAAGGGGAGACTTTGGTCCCTTGACCTGTCAGTTGTGCCTCATCTGCTGGCTCAGGACAAAAGTCTCAGTGTATTTCCCTTGGGCAAAAGGATCCTGCTGCCTCTAACAGCATTGCAGCTGTGTAACAGGGAGCTGGTGTGATTACCTCTGGAGTGCTGCAAGAGCTGATGTAGAACACCTAATATTCATCAGGTTAATGAGAATTGCCCAACAGGTGATGATGGGAGAGGACCTGTCTGTAGGCATTTAGGAGCAAGTGCTGCCAGCTTCATGGTTAGCCTGAAGGCCTGAGAAACTGAGCCTGCTTGCTGGGGAAGCTCTGTGGCTGCAACCATCTGAAAGCAGAGAAGCTTCTTGAAGGCTTGCCCTGACCTGGGACTTGGGAAGTTAAGGCTGCTTGGAACAAAACCCACTAGGAAAGCAAGGTGAGCTGCTTTGTGCAATAGCTCTGGTGTCACCTCGTGGCTTTGGCAAAGGAGTTTGTGCTTCCTCTGCAAGAGCTTTGTGCTGCTGAGCACCAAGGCAGGTCACTAGCTAACAGCTCAACCAGTTTCAAGTGCAGTGTGACTGGAACACAAGCAGTACCTGCTGAGCTTGTGTTTCATTCTGTTTCACTCCCTCTTGCTTGCACTTGGAGCAAATGTGTGTGTGGTTTGGGCTGAGCTGTTCCCAGTTTGCTGGGTGCAGGACTTGGGCTCTCTGGGGAGCAGATGCAGCTGAGGGAGCACCAGGATAGGTCTAATGTGATGCTGAAGGAGACCTGGTGATGCTAAGCAGTCTCTCTGCAGCCTGCTGTGCTGTGAAATGTGTCTGACTCTTCTCTGGGGGCTGAAGGTATTGAGATGTCTCACTTGGGGTGCATCACAGGTTTGGCCCTTTGGGGCTGAGGTTACCCCTCATGGAGAACCTGTGTAAGAGGCTGGCATGACTGCTGCAGGAGTTCCCTCCTTTGGGAGGGTGTTAGCCTGTCTCCATGTCACTTGTTCCTGCTCCTGCATCCCAAAAAAGCCCTTGCATGGTCTGCTGGGCTCTAGCCCTCTGCTGCCAGAGGTTCTCCTCCCTCCTAGTGCTGCTGTGCAGGGACCTTGCTGCTGCTGGTTGCTCTGTAAATGCAAGAGAAGGAAAGTGTAGCTGCAAGTGAAGGATGCAGAAGTCCTTGCTTTTGATTCCAGGACCTGCTGCAAAGGTTCCCTGCAAGGGAAGCAGTGATGGGCATGGCTGGTGCTGCCCTGGCTCTGGGGACCAGAGTGGTCAGGGGAGGTGCAAAAATAACCTGGGGCAGTTCTTCTAAACACAGATCTCTTCTGCCCTCCTGCTCTGCCACACGAGTCCCTCAGAGTGTTCAGGAAGCCTGTGCACAATAATTTTCCTCCTCCTTTCCCCACTTCCTCTAACTGCTGGGCCAGAGCAAGGTGCTGCCAAAGTGACAAGCCACAGTTTGATCTCTCTGGGTTGAGTGGAGTGGCTCTGGCTTCACAGGGGTTGAGGCAATGTGGGAATCAAGCCTTGACTATTGGGCTCCCTGTATGGTCTTTCCTTTTCATCTTAGTTTTGTTCCTCTGCTGTTCTCCCCTCCCTGCTTTCACCATGTAAAATAGAACAGGAAAACACTGTTTGAAGTAGCTTGGAAGGCATATTCCAGGATGCATTGTGTAGCACAAATGGATGATTTATACAAGTTTATGGCCAAAAGATTATTCTAACTGGAGAGAATATGGTAGAGAATATTCTTGCATGCAACAGCTCCCCAGAAGTGAGCACAGGCAGTGCTGGGAAGGGGAGCACTTGTAGGAATTAGCATTGTCTGGTGATTCCTCTATACCTTCCCTTCTCTTTGAAAGCCATCAGCACCAGGGCACTCATTAGTTCTGGCTAAATTGACATGGTAGGCACCCTTTGGGCACCCTGTGCTCAAGCTGTGCCTGCTCCTCATGGGCAGCTCAGTCTGTTGGTGGCCTGGGCTCAGCTGTGTCTATTGGATTACACACTCTTGGCTCAGGGCAGGGAGGAACATATGCTTCTGCTTTTTTGGCTCAGCTGCTCCCAAACATTCATATCAACAAAAGAGAACACTGCAACCAATCTCTTTTTTTTTTTCCTCCTTCCCCAGCTGATTGAGCCATCCAAATATGCAGTTGTAGGATCAGAGAATGCAAGATGTGGGATAGCTGAAACAAAGCATCTCTGAGGCAGTCCCTGCTGGCCATGGCAGTGAAGCTCCCTGGTGATGTCTGGAGGAGTGATGGGTGCCAGCTGACCCCTCAGAGCTCACCTTGCTTTGGCCACAGCAGGCCCCACAGCCTCATTGATGTGTAATAGTCTTCAGCAGTGAAGTGAGATAATCCAGCAAGCCTTGTGCAGTGCAGGTGTAGTGAGAAGTGTCTCTGCTGTCAGGTGTTTTGAGTCCCTGCTTTATTCTGGAGGTGCTTGTGATGTACCAGCTCCCTGTGTGGCTGTCCTCTGCTATGGGATCTGAGCAGCTTTGTCAGGCAAGGACAGAAGTTGAGCTTCTTGCTGTAAGCTGTGAGCAGAGTGGCTGGCTTCAGAGCAGAGCAGCTTCACCTCCTTCCCCTGGAGACAAGCACTGATGCTTCCGTTTGGGCAGCAGGTATGGAAGGACCAGTGGATCTCAGCCTCTGACAAGTGCTTCCCTAAATAAAGACCACAATGAAATAAATGAGGAGGCTCCTGCCAGACATCAGCAGGGCCCTGCCCAAGGCTCTCCCAGAGGTGACAATGCCACTGTCCTTCTGCTTTGTCACCAGCCAGATAGTTCTGGCATCTGTCTGGAGCTCAGTCTGCAGCCTCGCAGCCTTTCTCTGGGATGAGTTAAACTTTTCTCCCCCCTTCCTCCCCTTCCTTTTCTCTTCTTCCCACCTCCCTCCCTCCCTCCCTGGTCCTTGACAGAGGCGCAAACACTCTTAAATGAGAGATAGTGGCTTCCATCCAATGGAGCCCTGGTTAATCACCGACCATCGTGGGAAAAGCACAAGATGAGGGCCGAGAAACAGCCCATTGTCTGGGCAAGATTAAAGCCCCAAAAGCCGTATTGTCTGCTGAGGGGATAAATCTTCCTGCTGTCACTCAAGCACTGAATTAAATTCCCCTTCATTTCTAAAGGGGCTTATCTGTGCTGAATAGGCTGTTGCGCCACAAGCGTAAGGGAACGTATTAAGTGAGCTCCTGTCTTGGGCACCTTCACAAATGGAAGGAAAAACAGGAGCAAATCGGGAAGAAGGGGCAGGAGGGGGAAGAGCACAAGTGCTTTGGGCTAGGGAAGAGGAGGAGGGATGCTAATTGTCCTCGCAGGTCGTTCTTAGGGAAGGAGGTAAAGGAAATGGCCGTGTGGGGCTCGGCTGTCCTGCCTCCTCGCCACCGCAAGCCACGCGAGGAGGAGCAACGGGAGCGAGCATCCCTCCTCAGCCCCAGGCTGCTTTGGGCCAAAGGCATGGCCTGGGCTAGGCTAGGCACTTGTGATCCTCTGCTGGGATCCCTAAGGGAGGAAGCATCCTGGTGGTGATGCTGAGGTGCAGGCAAGGTGTGCTGCCAGGGACACTTTGCCACCCAGGTGGTCCTGGCAGGGTGGGATGTGGTGGACTTGAAAGCAGTACTTCTGCACAGGTTTTGTTACACATTTGGTCAGCTGCTAGAGCTGGTTTACTCTCAGCAACTTGAGGGGCTGGGCTCTGGTAGGAGCTGGAGAAAGCAGGAGTGTTTTGAGCAGCTGTAATATCTCAAGGAGCCCCCAGGCAACATCACCTCTGCTGCTTCTCTAAATGCTTCCTCCAGTCTTTGGCAAGGGCCCAGCACTGTGAGGACATAGGATGCATGCAGTCACTGCTTGTATCACTGTGATCTTTTCCTCTTCCTCCTCCCCAGCCTTACAGCATTCCTCACAACACCCCAGCAGGGCTCTGCCACCCCACGTGTGGATGCAGCAATGGCAAGGAACATTCTCCCACCATCTTTAGCCCCTTTGAAATGCAGCAAAGAGGGACCTGCATCCCTGCTTTGAAGGACCATGGCTTAGACAAGGAGCTCAGCAGGCTGTGGTGCTGGTGGTCCATGGGATGCTCAGGCTGAGGGTTCAGGCCAGCTTCCTTCATTCTCCAGGCCCAGAGTGCTTATAACCCAGAGAAAGGTGAAACAAACTTTGTGTACAGAACTCAGGAGTGTGTCATGCTGACTGCTATTCCTCAGGGCCAAGTTAGAACCATCACAGCAAAGCAACTTCCAATATGTGAGGGTGAGCCTGTTTAACTCTGTGGAGGTGAGGCTCAGGTCTGCCTCTCTGGCACTGTATTTTTCCCCTTCTGATTGGAATTTATTGGGTTTTTCTCAACTCTTTCTTTGCCTCTGGTGATGATTTGGGTGCTTGATGTTGTGCCTGTCTGCAGCCTTTATTGGTAGCCTGGCTAGTTCATGCTTCTGCAAAATAAAGTGCAGCTGGAGAAAGAGCTCTCTTGTAATTAAAGGTTGGGGAGTAACTGTTCTGGAATCCAAACTGAGCCTGCTGCTGGCTGCTGAGGCAATGCAACTGCCAAAGGACAGCAACATCTGTATCAATATTTCTAGCTACCACATGAAACTAACTAGGTAAAACATACTCAGTGGAGCAACCAGGCTATGCAGTGCCAGGCAAGAGCTGATTACACCTCAGCCAGCTTGGGAGTGTAGTGGATTAGGAAGAGTCTGTGTTCACATTGGGGATGATTTGTAAGTGCTAAACAGGATTTTCTGCATCCCAAGTGGAGTTTCCCCCTGTTGATAAGGTTTAATGCTCTCCTGGACATATCTGAGCAAGCCAAGCCATTGCTGAAGCAAGTGGGTTTACACCTGCTTACCAGATTAATTTAAGTAGCCAAAAACAGAGGGGAAAGAACTGGCCTGAGAGCAGCAGTTCACAAAGAATACATTTCCCCCATTTCTTGCTGAATCTAGTAATCTAGTGGAAGCTGGATTGAGATGTTATTCCTCTCAGCTTCCTGCCTTGTTTTTGTACACTAACATGGGGAAAGAAATGATCAAAATGCTGTTTTGAGGGGTTTTGTTGCATTTGAAATAACACAAAGGATTTTTCTACTTTCCTCAACCTGCCTATGAAAAAGTTAATCTAGCCTTTTGCCATCTCAGGAAACCCAATTTATCTGCTGCCTAGAATTGGCTCAGTTCTCCACCTGCCTCAAGGAGAGCCTAGAGCTGATCCCTTGCATGGATGCTGGAGAGGTTGGGATTAAGTTGCTGGAGCTGTGCCCTGCCCTGTGGTGTCATTCTGTCCCTGTCACACCCTCCTGTGATGCTAACTGAGGGAAATGTGGTGCTGGGGCAAAGCTGCACCTCACCCTGATCCTGGGAGCTTTGCTCTCTGCCAGGCTCAGCTGGCTTTGAGCTGCGAATAGTTAGTTACCTGGAACAAAAAGGATTTTGTCAACAGAAACATTTTATTTGGGTAACCTTAATTATTGATTTCAGTTTCACCCTTACTTTTATGACTCCCTTCTTTCCAGATCCTCTCTCATTTTTTAGCAAGCAGCGTTTTTGCAGCAAAAAGGGAGCTGTACAGTAAATGTCAAATTGTGTTCACCCTGATCCTCCTTTAATTTCTCTTTAAAAAACACCAGACAAATGCCTGTTTTGGTAAATCCACAGTACAGCAGATATTTAGAGGTGCACTGGGTTGGACAAGTGTAAAGCCATGGAATAATATCCATGGATTTGGTTAGGAATCAGCAAGCATTTCCCTACTGAACTGAGATCAGACTGTTCCATGCATGGGTTTCTTTTCCCCCTTTTATTCTACAATCTTTTGGAAGAAGCACAAGATTTAAGTAAAACACCTTTAGAGCCCTCCATAATGCTACTTTGGAGAGTAATTTGTATTTAAAATCCCCCACAAAAATAATAATAATAACAAGCAAACAAACTTGTTAGCCCATAGGATGCTTCTGCCCTGTGGCTTAATGGCACAGGTCTTTATACATCCAAATCCAGCAGCTTTCAATAACAAAGGGTGAAATTCACGAAGCAAATTGCTCCTCTCCTCCTCAGGCACACACTCCTGTGCCAGGCTAAAGATGTGTTGATAACATTCAAAAGAGTTTGGTCGCCGATGAATTGTAAATTCCCAGCGAGGCTTTGGTGCTCGGCAGCGAGCTGCGAGCAGCGTGAGGCTGGACACAGAATGCATGCAGATTGGGGCATGCAGTGGCATTCAGAGGCTGGCAGAGCAGTGCTGCTGCGGGGTGAGAGCTGGGGAACACCACTGCCACAGTGGGGACTAACGGACAGGGGAGGATGCAGAGGAGATGGAATGAAAAGCCACAGCTCCTTCCAGCCCTGCGCTGTGCTGGGGGTGACTTTTGGGGGCAGGGGAACAAAGGAGAGAGTGAGATGAATTGCCTGGAGTTTGCTGTCTGACACAAGGGAGCATGTTGGCACCTGTTAAAGCAGAGAGCTGCTCCTCAGCTGCAGGACAAAGCTATGAACTGGTGGATGCTCCACTCTGCCATGCTCCAGCCAAGCAGCTGCTGGCAGAGGAATCCTTCCTGAAAGGGAGAGAAGGTTGGCTTTGGGGCAGCTTGGGACTCTTCTCCTTGAGGTGATGAAGGGAATATGGAGGTGCCTGAGACCTCCCTGAAGGGCTCCCAATTTCTATCCCTCCTGGCTGCGGAGAGCTTGTCCTTTGGTGGCATTCCTGTCTGCTCAGGCTTGCTGGAGGATGGTGTCCAGGCACCAGCCCCCTGCTTCCCAAGAGGATGTGATGAGGGATGGTGGCTAGCTTCTCACTGGAAGAGCAAACTGACCTCCTGTGTGAGTGCTGTAGGGTGGAGCTGTGGGAATGCTAGGATGGACTTGCCTGGGATGGTTGTTTGCAGGATTCCACAGGGAATGCTTGAGGAACCACATCTTTGGACATTAGGAAGAAGTTGCTCCCCACTAGGGTGATGGAACACTGGCCCAGGTTGCCCAGGGAAGGTGGTTGAGTTGCCATCCCTGGAGGCATTCCAGGTGAGGCTTGCCAGGGCTCTGGGCAAGCTGCTCTAGTTGGGGATGTCCCTGCCCACTGCAGGGGGGTTGGACTAGATGAGCTCCAGAGCTCCCTTCCAACCCAAACCATTCTATGATCTTTAAAGCAGTGTGCATGCTCTAGTTCTGCTCTTCCCAGTTGCTGTTTTCATCAGACCTTTGTGTGACCTGGCACAACTTGAACCAGAGAGGAGCAGCAGTACTAGATGGCTTGCCATGGCAGCTTGGCTGAACACCTCCCTCCTCTCAGCCTGCCCTGAGCTCTGCAGCAGGATGCTGTGACTCCAAACCCAGGCACCCCACAGCATGGAGTTCTTCAGGCAGGTCAGGACACTTTGGCAGGACCCAAAAGGGTTAACAAACAAACTGTGTGCCTGAATTGCTTTGTTCACTGGAAATCTAATCAGATGTTAACCTACAGTCTATATCCAAGCAATCCCTTCCTTATGATAGTGATTAGTATTACACTGGGAATGAATAGAGCAAGGAAGGATTCCTATGGTAACCTTCCAAATGCATTCCATCAGCAAGCTCTGCCCACTCACAATAATTACATTCTTAACAGGGCTAACAAACAGCATGTTAATTAGCTGCTTAAGCAGCCTCAGCTCATTATTGCCAAGCTTGGGGCAGGCTGCAGGAAAGTGACCCAGAGAGAACAAGCCCACTTCAAAAGAAAGAAATAAAAAAATAATAGTAATAATAAGACACTTGTCAGCTTGGCCATGAGGATGGGACCACCTCCTCCCCAACCACAGGGCTCTCTTTGTGTGAGGATTGGCCTTTTGGCAAGCCAGCTTCCTCTCAGCTCCCCTTGCTGAGCTGCATGGGCTTTAGGTTGGGATCTGGCTCTTGGGAGTTAGCTCGGAGTGTGCCCAAGGGTTGGATCTGGCTAGCCCGGAGTGTGCCCAAGGGTTGGATCTGGCTAGCCCGGAGTGTGCCCAAGGGTTGGATCTGGCTAGCCCGGAGTGTGCCCAAGGGTTGGATCTGGCTAGCCCGGAGTGTGCCCAAGGGTTGGATCTGGCTAGCCCGGAGTGTGCCCAAGGGTTGGATCTGGCTAGCCCGGAGTGTGCCCAAGGGTTGGATCTGGCTAGCCCGGAGTGTGCCCAAGGGTTGGATCTGGCTAGCCCGGAGTGTGCCCAAGGGTTGGATCTGGCTAGCCCGGAGTGTGCCCAAGGGTTGGATCTGGCTAGCCCGGAGTGTGCCCAAGGGTTGGATCTGGCTAGCCCGGAGTGTGCCCAAGGGTTGGATCTGGCTAGCCCGGAGTGTGCCCAAGGGTTGGATCTGGCTAGCCCGGAGTGTGCCCAAGGGTTGGATCTGGCTAGCCCGGAGTGTGCCCAAGGGTTGGATCTGGCTCTTGGGAGCTAGCCCTGAGTGTGCCCAAGGGTTGTATCTGGCTCTTGGGAGCTAGTTCGGAGTGTGCCCAAGGGTTGTCCCAGCTTTGCTGGACAGCCTTGGCAATGCTCACTTTCCTGAGCCTCTGCATGGCTCCTCAAAGCAGAGCAGACTGCATTGAAACCAACTTCAGCTAGATCCATAGCGCAGCCCAGGAGCATGGAAGCACTGCTTGGAAGGGACCTCTGGAGATCATTTTGCTGCCTGGAGGATGTTCTTCCTTGTTTGAGTGCATTTCTAATGCTGACATGTAGACAAACCATTTCCTCAGAGGTTGTGTCACACTAGGATTTGCACTGACTTGGTTTAAGCAAAGTGCTTTTTTTTCCCTGAGGCTTTGTTTAAACTGAGCTAAAATATTTTAGGGACTTTGATATGTCAGATTAAGCTAAGCCTGGCTTGACTGAGCTCAAGTTAGCTAAATTGGGCTGGTGAATAACTCCTGCCTTAGCACAAAGGGTATGTACTGATGGAAACTGAGCTGCCTACATCCCTGAGCCACAGGAAAAGCATGAGGAGCTTGTGCCATTGCCTGTTGGGTTGGCTTTTTCCAGCAATAATCTGTTCAGGGTCTTCCCCTGGATGCAGTCTCTTCTTGCCCCTGACAGCCATGCTCCATGCCAGAGCTGTGCTGCTGCTCCTTGCAGGATGCAGGAATTTCCTGTGCCATGGGATTTCACCTGCTGCCTCCAGGTTTAAGCAGGATAGGATAGGCTCAGCTACCAAAACACAAACACCTTTCTGAGCACTTTTAGGACATCTCTAGTCAGAGAGAAGCAAACCTGGACCTCACCTTGTGTTTCATCAGCTGCCTGTGCTTTGTTTGCTTTCCTTGTTTTCTCACCCAAGGTTGAGTTTCCTGCTGCTCCTCTGTGCTGATTCCCTTGCAACACATGCAGGAGAAGCAGAGCAGGACTTGCAGCACTGCTTCTTGGAGAGGTGTCTGGTGCCTTGGGTTGGGTTAGCTTAGCTTGAAAGCACTCCAGATCCAGTTGTCTTTATTGCCAGTCAGGTTAGCTTACAGTAGCTAGTGTGGTTAAGAAAAGATCACAAAAGTGAGGGCTTTTAAAACTCTTTTTACAGTTCTTCAGTGTCAATCCAGCAAGTTAATCCTAAGGCAAACAAGGCCTAACACCATTTATGTGCCACTAAACTCCAGCCTGGGCTGCTGCAGAGCTGTGCACTGCAAAGCTTTGCTCTAGGTACAATCTGCTGGGGTTTTCTGTCCTTGCAGCAGCTGCAAACACAAGCTTACCATGCTCTCCAATATTGATCTGGCTAGCAGACATCAAAACATTAGCTGAATACATGAAGCAGAATGTTTGGTTTGGGGTTTCACACTTCCAGCCCTTTTAACACCTTCACACACTCCAAAGGATTTTTTTCCTCCCTCCTCTTCACCTCTGCAGTTTGTTTGCTTGCATTGTGGAAACCTAACCATATGAACAATGAAACAAAGCTAAGCACACTAGCTCCAGCAGGAGTTTCCCTCTTGTCCAGGCTTTACACACACCCACAGAGGACCAAATTCCAATTCAACTAGCTGTGTTCAGAGTTTGTGATGCATTTGACTGTCACAGGATGCTCTTCAGTTGGCTGAGAGGCAGTTTTAAGCTCCAGTACAGGTACTAGCTTTTAAAGATATCTATTTCTCTTACAGTAGTGATTTTCTTCATCATTATTTCATTGTGTTTATCAGCAGAACAGAAATGCACATGTCTTAAAGTGAAATATATTGTTATCTCTCTTCCTCTTCATAAAATGTTGGTGAACTTTGATAGTAAAGCCTGGAAATGGGTTTTGTCCTCATATATTGATTTTTTTTTTTTCACTGCTAGTTTGTGGCCTTCCTTGCAAAGCTGAGGTTGGGCACAAGATGGTACCAGGATTAGGATTTGCAAGGTCTCCAGGAGTCAGATATCAGCTGCTAACCCTGTAGGTGCTCAGTGATTTCACTGCTCAGGAACCAGAAGAGATCAGTGCCAGGATGGGATCACGAAGGGATCAATACCTCTTCTGTTTATCAACTTATTTTTCTCCTGAGTCATAATTATACAGATCATGCTGTTTATCTCTTGACCCTAGCTGGATGAGAGAGATATACCAGTGATAACTTCCACAAATCTCTTTGGATTCTATGTTTAACCCTTTGGTTTTCAGTGTTAAAGCCTCTAAAATGACTCAAGAAAAGGATGCAGTGTCTGCCATGCTGAGTTATTAGTACATGAGGGAGGGCTCAGCCTCAACACGCTGTGCTCCAAAGGATGCTTGCTTGGGGTTGGTTTGCTTTGGGGTTTTGTGAATAGTTTTGAAAGCTTGGGAAAGGAATGGGAAAGAACCCAAGGTTTCCACTTTGAGAGGAATCCCCACGGGTCAGTCCCAGCTCTGAGAGCAGTGATGCTCTCTCAGAGGAATGCAGCTTGCTGAGCTCCCTTCTCTCCCCTGGAACACAGCAAAAGCTCTAGCAATGTGGCCAGTGGAGGAAAGGACTTTCCAAACCATGCAGGGCCATGGGAGCTTCCTGAAAGGTTCAGGAGGGAGCTGCCTGTGCTGTGCATTGGTGGCAAGCAGGGCAGGTGCCAGTGCTGGCTCTGTGGAAGGCTGAAGGGTTTGTGTGGAAGCAATTGTGAGTATTGCCCTCGTATTTACTTCTCAATGGACCTCCCACAGTGGCACTGGCTCTTGTACTGGAGAACATCTCTTCTCAGCCTGCCTTGCTGGGGTACAGTGATACAGCTTGCAACTCTCTTCCCATGTTCTGGGAGCAACCAGAAACATGATTATTGCTGCTTCCCACCCCCCTGGAGGCTAGGAACTGTGCCCTTGGTTGATTGATGGTTTTCTTGGAGCTATGGTTGCTCCTCTGTCCCTTTGATGTGACACTGATGTCCATGTCCATCACAGGAGGGCTGGTGCAGGTTGTGCTGCAGGACAGTTTGCAGGGTGATGCTGATGTCCATGTCCATCACACGAGGGCTGGTGCAGGTTGTGCTGCAGGACACTTTGCAGGCTGATGCTGATGTCCATGTCCATCACAGGAGGGCTGGTGCAGGTTGTGCTGCAGGACAGTTTGCAGGCTGATGCTGCTGTCCATGTCCATCACAGGAGGGCTGGTGCAGGTTGTGCTGCAGGACACTTTGCAGGGTGGCAGCTTGGTGCCCCCCCAGGCAGGGCTGTGCTGCTGCAGCCAGCCTCACAGGGAATGGACCAACTGCAACAGGAAGGGCTTCTCTTTCTTCTGCTTGCTTTCCAGCATCCCAACTGTGTACTGTACCCATCCAGAATGACTCGGTGAGCAGGAAAACAAACAGCTAAGTGGATGCAGAAGGCTTCAAGGAGTCTGGCCCTAGATTTTTCAAGAGTGTCAAGTGATTTTTGTATCTGAGAAACTTCCTTTCAGCACTGACTCGAGCAGTGATGTGTGCTAAGAACCAGCTGAAACTCCTGCACTAAACCCTGCTCCTGTTATGCTGGAGATATTCTCTCCCTCAGGCAAGCCAGAACTTCTGAATCTCCCAACCCTGTTGGTAGGGAAAGTGGAATGATTAGGAAGGGGATGCCAGGCTTTCTAGAAGTACACCAGACAATGGAATGATTAGGAAGGAGATGCCAAGTTTTCTAGTACACCAGACAATGGAATGATTAGGAAGGGGATGCCAGGTTTTCTAGAGGTAAATCAAAGTGATGGAAACCTTCCTTGCTGCCTGAAAACCAGTGAGGTTTGGTGTTGTTTAGCTGTTGGCAGCCAGGCCCCTGCAGATTTGGGGTGCTTGCTTGAATGGCATCTCCAAAGCTACCAGAGTTATCTCCTAGTAGAGTCAGAGCTCGTGGTTCTGGATGAGCTGCTGTGAGCTGGAGCATATTCCTAAACCACCCCCACTTGTAGGAGGCAGGGAAGAGACAAGGACTATGAAAACACAGCCTCTGTGAAAGATCCTTATTCTCCTGCCCCAGATGGCACCAGCTGGACTCCTGGACCAAGGCTCAATGACGGGGGCTGGTGCCAAATATGTCCTCGAGTGGGTTGTACATGCCCTTTACAAATAGCACTTGAATGTTAATAGATACTGAGTGAAACCCAGTGCCAAACCAAACAGAGCCCCTGGAGACATCCAGGAGCAGGCAGGGGGAGAGCCTGTGGCCAGGGCAGGAGGGCAAGGGGCTAGCCTGTACCCAGGGCTGGGCAGGGGAGAGCCTGTGGCCAGGGCAGGAGGGCAAGGGGTTAGCCTGTACCCAGGGCTGGGCAGGGGAGAGCCTGTGGCCAGGGCAAGGAGGACAAGGGGCTAGCCTGTACCCAGGGCTGGGCAGGGGAGAGCCTGTGGCTGGGGCAGGAGGGCAAGGGGAGAGTGTGTGGCCTGGGCAGCATGGGGCTGGGCAGCCTCGAGGGTATTTAAGGCATTAGCTGCTAATTGTGATGATGTTTCTAGGTCCCTCCCAACCTCTACCATTCTATGATTGTATGACTCTATGCTAATAGCTGTGTGAAGACTCCGGGAGCAAAGGATGAGGGTAGAAGGTGACCAGAGCACGGGGCTGCTATGGTCTAGAAAGCATCAGGCTAGGGTCAGCGTTGCGGTGTTGTAAACAACATCCCATAGCCGAGTAGAGGGAGTTCTGATCCTTTCAGGTATTGCAGCCTTTGTCTGCTGATAGAACGCTTGCCTGTCAGCCCCACGGTCAGAGGCCCAATCTTTTTTTCTCGGCTGGCTGAAAAGGTCCCAGCGCCACATCGGGGCAACACACTGGCTGCCTATTCTCCTTCCCTCCGGAACGCAATCACCGGACAACTCGGCTATAATTCACTCCCTGGCCAGCCCTTTCAAAAGGTGGGCTGCCTCGGCGCTGTTAGCCCAGCAAGATAAATCATGTACTCGAAATTAACTTCCATTGAAAGGAAGGGCTGGAAGAAAAGGCGACTGGTCAGGCGGAGCCTGCCAAAGAAAAGAGGGCTGCGGTTGATAAATGTCATTGGGGATCATTTGGGGGCTGTGATTAAGATCTTATCTAGGTAGGAAGTAAATAGAAAGGACTTAATAAAAGTCCTACCCAGGGATCCCTCCTGATGAACTTGGGAACTTTTAATTTTTCCTTTCTTTTTTCTCCCCCCTGTTTTAAAGTGAATATTAAAGGGAGCACTAGCAAGGTCTTTATCAAAGGGAAAGTTGTTTTCAGGGTGCTGCTGCCTAAAAAAGCTTTGAAAGCTCCTGGGTGAAACTGTGCCTCTTCCCCTTCACCCATCACATAGCCCTTTTTCTTTTCCAGAGGAGAAGAAAGCATCTTTGTGTCAAAATTCCTTTAAAAACGTAAAGGATAAACAACTAGGGGATTGCTGATGAGGATTTCTGGCTAACAATCATCTGTTTTTTCTCTTTTATTTTTTCTTTTCCCTCTCTCTAATGAATGGGCTTTGCTGCCGTAAAATTCCCCACAAATAAAAGGTAACCTTATCCCCAAAATGTGTAAGGGAGAGAAGGCAGAGGCATGTTTGTCCATAAATTCACATACTGTTCACTCAGAAAGCATAAACTGCCTCTGATTTTTATTGCACTGCCTAGAATTTGCTTTTATTGTATTATTAGCAGTAGTTTGCTTCCCTCTCTGGTTCCCCCAATTACTCCAGCAACCTGCAAGCAGTGAGCAGTAGTAAACTCAGGGAACATCTGTGAGGCTGAGTGACAGGGATCTGGAGCCCAGGCTGAATTCCCTGTGGCTGGAGAGGTGGGAGCCTTCCCTCCCCATCCGTGCCTGGGAGTGCTGCTGCACTGCCTTTATTTGCAGCAGGGACAGCCCCTCACAGCTGTACAGCTGTTTGCTGCCCACAGACTTGTGTTAGCTAATGAGAGTGTTTAAAATTTTATTGAGGAGTGTGTCCTGTGATCTCTAACCTACCTAATCCAAATCTCGGAGGGATAGCAAGCTGCTGGAGCTTTCCAGAACTCCTGGAATGCCACCTCCTAAATTAGCCAGGCTGCTTATTGACTTCCTCCCTGTCTTTTTACTACTTTTCCTCAGCATGCAGAATCTATTTTGAACCTGACAGAATTCCAGAAGCATTTGGATAACATCCTCAAGCACACATGGTGTGATTTTTGGGGGGAGGTTATCTTGGAGAGACAGGAGCTAGACTTGATGATCCTGGTGGGTTCCTTCCAACTCAGCACATTCTAGGAGTCTGTGATATTTTGATATGAAAACTAGGTAATAGAATCATAGAATGAATCATAGAACTTTAATATATACACTTTAAAAGAATTGCAAAACAGATAAGAAGCAGACAGAAAGAAGATGGGGAGAGCCAGAGGCAGGTGTGGGATGGGAAGGAGCAGATCCTGCTCTCACAGGCAGTGGGAAGCCTTCTGCTGAATGCTGGGCAAGCAAAAGGATAAAGGATAACCAACACTGTGAGAGCATTTGCTAGCTCTGCTGGCTCACAAGGTGCCTTGAGTGCAGCTTCAGGCTCCTGGATGCCTGCAGCTCTCTTTGTAATGAAACACTAAGTGTGGGACTGCCTTAGCCTGGGGAGGCTCATCTTGCTTGGATTTATTTTAAGACCCTGCAATAACAAAACTTGTGAAGTTCCAATGGAAGCTGCACCATTAGAAACTGCACTTTCCAGTCAACCAAAAAAATTGAATTAGTAGGAGCAGCAGCTGAAAAACTGAGGTGTTTTCTTTCCCTGTGTAAATTCCCTGTGAGCTGGTGCAGATTTCTTCCCTATGGACAAGGATGAGCCAAAGTTGAGAGTTTTTTAGGGCTTTGTGAAGAGCAATATCTGTATTAAGAAAAGACATAAAATGGCTCTAAAGGTTGGCTATCAGGTGATAAACAGATGCTGCTCTCGTGATGCTCTGGGTGCTGGCAAGTGGAGAAGTATCAATGGCTGGGATAACACTTTGTGGGCAGGCTGAGTGCCCTTCATCCAGCTGGTAGGGAATGGAAGGTAGAGGAAAATGGTTCAGTGCAACTTTCATCAGGTTTTGGAGAGCTGTTTGTGAAGTGTGGGATGAGATGCAAACATCTCTTAAACATGAACCATAAAGCCTGCAGGTTTGCAACACCCCAAGGGGCCTCTGTGTTTTATCTGTCTGCTCTGCTTCTGAGAGATGAGAGCACAAGGTATTTCCTCTAAAGACATCCTGATGCTGTTTTTCTCAGGCATTCTTATTGATTCAGTCACCTGCCCTGTCTTTTTCATGCCTTTCCTGTAGGAAATGCAATGTTCTTTGGAAATTTCTCCGTAGTTTCAAACAATAATAATAATTACTTATTATTAAGCATCATTTTATTATCAAAATATCATTTTTAACCTCTTTGGAGTCCAATGCATGAGCTATCAACATCATCATTTTTGCAGTGATCTCATCAGCATGTCAAGAAAAAAATCTCCTTTGTTAATGACTCTGAGAAACCTGTGGAGCCAATAAAGCCCCTGGCAGGTAAAGAATACAGTGAGGATTGGAAAGTGACAGATAAAGCAAATATCCTGCTCTTAAACAAACACAGCAGGACAGGAGAAGATGACAAATGATGGGATTGTGTCAGCTTGAAAACAGATTGGACTAATGGCATGCTGGACTTTGCTCTCCAGGGGATCAATACTCTCTGGAGCCCTTGTGAATAGCCTTGGCTGGGCAGGAGGCAGCCAGGTGCTCAGGGCAGATGTGTGCTTGCAGCTGGAGCAGCACCATCCCCAGAGCATGGGAAACCAGCCCCAAGGCAGTGACACTGCCCAAGGGGAACCTTTGGGAAGCTGTGCTTCAGGGCTGGAGATGTGTCTCTGGGAAGTTTGGGCACTGCCAGGCTCGGGGTGGCATTCACTTCTGTCCTTCCAGCCTTCCCTTGCTTGGTTTGGGGCTTGCTTTGGTTTTCTTTGGGGTTTTTTTGTTTGTTTGTGTTTTTCTTGATGTATTTGTTTTCCTTGTGGACAGGGATGTGGAATGGAGGAGTTATGGAGAAAGGGGTGAAACCCAAAAGGTTTCTTTCTTGGGCTTGAAGGGAAGCTGTGCACATGAAAAGAATACATTCCTTCCTCTCTTTGTCCCCTTCTCTTCCCAAAAGCTCCAGTTGGTACAGCTGGGCTCACTGGGTGGAAACTCAGGCAAAGCTGCTGGCATGTGATGTTTCCAGGCTGTTTAGCAGCAGGATGCAGAAATATGCCCTTTTTTCAATGCAAATGTATGTTTATAGGGGGGGAAATCACAGCTGGCAGTGCTTTAGGACAGGCAGACCTTGTGTATGTGTCTGACCCCAGACAGTGGGTGAAATGCCAAGCCACAGGCAAGCAGGATGTCCCAGGGCCAGAACCCTTCTGCCATCCCTCAGGCACTACCTCCTCCTCTAGCAGGATTCCTCTGGTACCTGGGACTGTGCTCATTTAGGAAGCTGATGGCTATCTCTTGCCTTTGGCTCAGGCCTGTCCCTCCTCTTTTCACCTCTCCAGCAGCTTTGGGAAGAGTAATAGAGGTGGTGGTGGGGTCCCTCTACTGCTTGTGCTTTTGCAAGGTGTTTATTCAGCTTTAAAGTCTCTTCAGCAAGAAGAGGAGAGAAAGCCTCCTGTGTGCCTATCAGTTTCTCTGTTGCTATTTCTCTCTGCCCGTTTGATATTTTGGATAAATAGGCATTATCTCATTGGAAGGCAGCAAGGATTTTCTTTTATTGGAGTCTAACACGCTGCCATTCTAGAAATAATCTACAGAACTATGCTAGGGAAAGGTGGGGTTTAAATAAAGGACATTTAATAAGAAAAAGGCAAATTAAACTCCAAATAAAATAGCAAAGAAATTTACCGATGAACAACATAAATATTTTTAGTGGGATGCTGTTTAATTTCAGCCAAGTATTCTCAGCTTGCAGAGAGGCACTAGAAATGCACAGGAGATGCAATAATCTATATGGATGCTTTTGTGAAAGAAAACAATTTCAGAAGAAATGGATTTGGGGCTCTGAAAGGCTTTGCTTATTCCCTCTGCTTTCCTTGTCTCCTGAACACTGCTGCAATGCCAGTTAAGAGCTGGTGGGAGTGATGGAGCTTTAATGGGAGCATTGGGCTTGTGCAGGGCTGGGCCCATGCACACACATCCCTCACTGTGGCAAAGGCTGAGTAACAACTTGCACTGCTACGTGCTGGAGCAGGGCAGCCTCTCAGAGCATCCAGCTCCCAGGGCACCTCTGGGGCAGTGTCTGAGGGTAAACTGGGCAATGGGAAGGTCAAGACTTGATTCCTACCTGTCCCAGAGCCTGTGCCCCAGCTGCACATCCTGCTTCCCTTGCCAGGGTGGGAACTCTCTTGTTTTCACACCAGTAACATTCTGAGGGCACTAAAAGAGCTGAAAGGGAAGTGCTAAGGCATGAGAGCATTGTGAAGATGGAATTTGCTGTTGTAATACTGTTTTGAGTGACATCCTCTCTCCTTTTTGCAAGAGCACTCGTGGAAGAGAGAATGCTCCTGTGCCTTGCTTTTATTGCTGGAGGCAAGGAGGTAGAGAAGAGAGTTGCCAGGGAAGCATCTCTGCTCCATGGGAGCTGACCTTGCTCCAAACCAGGTTTGGGGTGTGTGTATGGTGTTTTGGGGGAAGGGGAGGCAGGCAGAGACAAGTTTAGTCTCAGTATTGTCTGGCTGGCTTGCTTGATGGTCATGAGCTCACTGCTTCTGGTTGTCAGACAGTGCTAAAATAATAGAAATGATGTGCTGGAAGTGAGAAAGTGAAGCCATTTGATGTGAATCTCACATGTTGCCTCCTCTTCTGAATTTTCTTGAACCCAGCTAACAAGCAGAACCTCTCTCCCTCCCCTAAGATCTCTTCTCTTCTTCTCTGGAATTTATACCGGATGCGTGCTCAGAGGAGCTAGAGAGAAAAGGAGTGGTTTGCATTGATTCTGGCTTGTGTTCCCTTGCAGCATGGTTGCTTGGGACAGAGCAATTGCACCTTGTATGGGTGGTGGGGAGGGAGCAAGCCTTGAGACTCCCCTGAAATGCTTACCTGCCTTTTCTACTTAGCTCTGATAACTGCTCTGCCTCACCCAGACATTAATTGGAATCAGTTGATGTATATAATAAGTTAAAGCTAATTCCCCACTCCAGCATCTCCAAGGAATCCACTCATTTTGTTTCAGAAAGCTTAGCTGTGTCTGTGACCAAGCCAAAGCATTCCTGAGCTGGGCAGCAGAAGAGGTTTGCACACTTTGTCACACACAACAAGGACACTTGGCATTTTCTGCTGCCTTTTGCCTAAAATAGGAGCTCTGACAAGAGCCTGGATGCCCATTAGGAGTTTTCTGTGGTGTAACTGGCTGCAGTAGCCTGGTCCCTTAAGAGCCAGCTGTGCATGAAGGGAAGTGTGTGTGGGGTGGAAGGTGCCACAGTCATTTGTCTTTATTGCAGCCTTCATCTGAAGGAAGGCAAGGGCTAATGGAGGGGACAGGGCTTGAGAAAACCCTGCACATGGCCACAAACATCTCATAGAGGGAGAAACCCCTGGCATGATTTAATAGCCTGGCTTATCTTTTCCTCCTGGCCAAGTTTGGTGGTGATGCTTCCTGCTGCAGGTTTTTATCGGCACGTAGTGCTTCCTACTCCCCTTGCCTCCCTCCTTCCCAGCTTGCCCAGGCTGGATTCCTCTCCAAAGGTATTGATCCCACGCTGGGGCAGAGTGGGACAGTGCCCTGCTCTGCAGAGAGCTCTTGCTGTTCAGCTCTTGTGAGCAGGCACAGGCTGTGTCTGTCAGCATCCCTCGGCCTGGGCTCTCTCTTGCTCCCAGGCACTCCAGAAAGTGCTCACACACTGGGAGCCCTTTGTGCTGCCATAGGGGTGAGCTGGGCAGGGCTTTGTCCCTTTTGGAATCCTCTTGAATTGTCTGGAGCGTGATTCCAGCTTGAAATGATATTTCAATTGGAAAGGACTCGGGGACAACTGCTTTCTTCTGTGTCTTTGTGACTAGGCATGTGCTGGTTTGCTCTGGTGAGGACTGGGGGTAGGAAGCAGGGAGAGGAAGAAATGGGAAGGATCTGATCATTTTAAGACCTTGGAAGGAGTCAAACTAGAACTGGCAGCCACCTCCTTTTGAAGATGTGTTTTAGGGTTGCTTTATTTCCCTCTCTTTTGACTATTTTTAATGCAACGTTGCAACTATTCTTTGCCCAAATCCAACAAGTGCAAGGGCTGCAAAGATCTGCTGTGCTGTCAGGGAAAGCAGCCAGATGAGAGAAAACTTCCTTATGAACAAAAAGCAGCTGCTCTATTTCCTCCTTTTTTTACTCCTTCCTATTTTCCCCTATGGATCCTATACATTACATTATATTGAAGACCCTGATACAGTTCTCCTCAAGGTCTTTGGTGTTGGTTTGGGGATTTATCTAGTGTTGTTGACCCAATGGAGACACCTGAACAAGATGGCAGGCTTTGCCTCTCAGATCCTGTGTGCTTTTCTCCTCTTTCCCAGTTTACCCATCTCCTGGAGGAACCTGGGTAGTGTTTCTCCATCCTAGAGCCCTGGTAGCCCTGTGGGCACTCTGAGGGGGAGCATCCCCTCCAACAGATGCTGCTGACTGGATGCTAAACTCCCTGGTGAGGGTGACTTGGTGTGGGGTGGCTAGGTAGTATCTGAAGATCAAGGCATTAATTTGGCTCTCTAGAGAAAGATGCTTTGTGCAATCAAACCCTTCCCAACCCTCTAAGAGCAGTGCTAAGCTTTCAATATCTTGCTTTCTGGGTCCCATAGGAGGCTGGGGAAAGTAGAAATACTTTTAACAGGTTCCAGTTTAAAAAACCCAATACACCAAACCCTAAATAATCCAAAAGATGGATACAGTCTGGTTTAGATCCTCTTGTTTGTTCAGTATTATTTAATTTCACAACTATTAAGTTTCTCTTGTCCATCATCAGCACCTCTCCCATGGGATGCAAGTTACCACCAGCTTCACTCTCCTGAAGCCTCATTAATGTCACCAGTTGTTCACTTTGACTTATGGGCTTAAATTACCAGAGAGTGGAACAAGTGTAAATACAGTTGGGCTGCCCCTGAAAAGCTCATCCACACTTCAAACTTCTGCAGTAAACAAGAGCCAGGAAAGTCAAGAGGCCACGAATGTGGTTGGGGCATTGAGATAACTCCCTCAGAAACCCTTTGACAGTAGCAGAACCTAAACCAGTGTCACTGTGCCAGTTGCAGGGATGTAGTAAGAGCAGAAGATGCTCAGGTGCTGGGCACAGAGGAAATAGAATGCTAAATACCTAAGCTAAAGCAAGGTGGAGGGCTGGCTGCTCCTCCCTCCCTGGTGTTTGCAGCACAGGTGTCTGCTCTTAATGACACCAAGCAAAAGTTAGGAGGGTAGCTGGCATGTAAAGTTCCTGTTATTGACAGAAACAATCATGGATCAAATGGGAATGGTGAGGGATGAGAGACACCCCTCACAGAGCTCTGGTTTCCCCTAGCACAGGAGGCACAGCCAGAGGCCAGCCCAGGCTGACAGTGTATCATCACTCACTTCTCACAGGGATTTTTCTCTTGGCCCACAGAATAGTTCCTTGAAAGCTGGGGAGAGGCATGAAACCAACCCCTGCAACTTGCTGCTGTCCTTTACTTTCTCCTTAGTAGATGTAACTTGCTATTCTGTGCCTTGTAAAGCCTCAAGATGTAAAGTAGAATGTAATTACTAGTGAGACATGAGCAAGTCCCAGGAGTGCTGCAGCATCAGATGAGCTTCATGCAGGAGGAGACTGAGTGCTTTTAAAGGACACAGAGAGCCTGTCAGTGACCTTAGACTGAGACACACACTTAGAAACACTTGCTGAAGCTCACAGCTTTACAAGAGGGTTTGTAACACTGGCACCACAGTGGGAGGATGACTTAGTAAGGAAAATAACTGTGTTTGACTCACATGCTCGTGGCATCATGAGCATAGCCACAAAAGTGAAGTCATTGCAGGTGCTGATAGTACAAGATTTAAGTGTTAGCAGTTTCATCCTTGCTATTTCTTCTCTGAAGGAGAGCTCTTTGGCGTTTAGATTAGCAACAGGATGGAATAAAGTTGTTGCTGTGTCAGCTGTGCTGTTGGGAAAGCCTAGGTGTGTGCTGTGTCTCCTCTGTAGCTGTGTTGTTATTGCAGGGACTGGAGGGACAGGGCTGGAGGGAGCAGCCCAGGCGTAGCCAGGGATGACTTGGCAAGTCCTGCCTGCTTTCCAGTGAAACATGTCCTGAGCCAGGGAGACAGCAAAATGTGTGTTAGCAGAGTGCTTACACAAGTGTGGACACAGACAGGAACCAGGATGTCAGAGGAACAACCCTTCTCTATTTGCAAACACAGCCAAGGATCACAGATGTAAAAGGAGAAGGGCAAATGGGATTTTCTAGTGCAAAGTTTTTCTGGTAACAAATATTCTACATTTTGTTTGTTTTATTATTATTATTATTATTGCTTCTAAAGCTTTGGAATTGCAAAGCTGTTTTGGGCCATCTCAAACTACAAATGCTAAAATAAACCCCAAACAACCCAACCACGAGCAATAGGGGGAAAGAACAAAGCTCCTCGCTAAGGAACAGAACCATTTGTGTGGAGGCCCAAGAGAAGTTTGAGCTTTGTCCTTAAAGCTGTCTGCAGAGCCTCTTGCTTATTGAATCAGGGAAATGAAGCCCTTGGCGAGAGCCAGTGAGTGTGGGACAAAGGGCAGCAGTGAAAAATGAACACTTTCCAAATGCACAGAAACAGATGTGAAGCTGCAGCAGGGAGAAGGAGGAAGGGAAGCCCAGGACAGAGCCCATACCAAGGGCAGGATTTAAAGCTGCAAAGCATTCTGCTCACTGCCTTGCTACCACCACACAGCACTTGCCAACCTCATCCTCTTCCTGATCCCTGAGAGCAGGGTAGGGCCAGGCCACTTCTCCAACCTCTGAAGGTTCTTGAGGAGTGTGCATCAAAAGACCTCAGGCAGGGGGGGGGGGTGTGGGGTGGGGGAAGGAGAAGGGGGATGCTTATTAAGTCCTGCTAATGTTAGTGATGGATGGAGTGAAACATCATGAGAAATGAAAGCAAATCCTGCCATAATCTAGCCAGAACAAAAGGCTTTCAGTGAAAATAGAAGAATGCTAGGGTGGTATATATCAAACATAACTTCTCTATTGAATGTGCATGTGGTAGAGTATGGAGCACATTAGAACAAATGGTGTTTGCCTTTTATTCCACCCCCCTTTTCTTCAAGCAGCACCTAAAGCTCTTGCTTGGGCAACACTTGGAGAGTGTGCTGCTTTCTGTTGGTAAAATGGGATTTGCTTGTGTTTTGTAATGCCCAGCTACACTGGGGAGAGAAAAAACTTTTGCTCATCAGTCATTAAGTACAAGGTTTACATGTCTAGCCTGAGTGAAAGTGGCTGTACTTCCCATTCATCTTCTCCTGACAGGAAAAAAAACCCAATATATTGCAGCAGTTATTCTTCTCAAAAATTCCACCTTTTAAAACCCCTGAAAGGTATCAAATTTATCTGATGACTCTGTTTGCTTTGAGCACAACTTCCCCAATTCTAATTACTGCAACCTTTTGTTCTAAGGATAATAAAATATAAGCCAGAGCTGGCAGAGGAGCCAAGTGTCCCCAGCAAAAGTCAAGTGCTTGCAAAGAAAATCACTCTCCCCGTTCCTCCTTGAAGTCTAGTAGCTCTCCCAACAGCAGTTGTTTCCTTTAAGGCATTTAAGTTTTGTCACAACTGGGGAAAAAAGTAGTGAAAAAACTACCTTTATCCTTAAAAGTGGATGTAGTCCTCCTTGGCTCATCCAGCCTGGTGCCGGAGTCATCATCTTGGCAGCAAAGAGAATTCATCTATTAGCTTAGGGCTCAAGCAACATAAACAAAACTCAAGTGGCTGGAGGGAAAAAAGGATCATTATGTGAGGGGGGAAAAAAATGGAACATCTTGACTGCACAAATGCTCCAGTCCTGTCTTATAGCAGACTGTCCTCATGCCAAGTTACAAAAGTCATCTGACTTACGGGGAGGGGGAGGAAGGGAAGCAAGGGTTAGCTTTCCCTGTGCAGAAATGGAATACAGGGGGGGAAAAAAATGGAAAGGCTTTTCCTAAATATAAGCTTCTTCAGCTCTTTTTTTTTCCCCCTTCTCCTTTTATGCCTAGAACTGTTTCACTTTAAATATAGTCATGCCAAATGCAAATAAGGGTTGACAAGGAAGTTTATCTTTGTTATGATAGTGGGGGGGGGAAACCAAAGCAGAACTGCAGAGGATTTCTCTGAGTGTCCAAGGAGGAATTGTCATGTGCTGTGCTGTCTTCCAGAGAGAAACCATGACAGATTGGAGGGAAAAGATTTCTCTATCCATCTTGTTATGTCACCTCTTATAAATCAACAGATCTTAATTAATTACATTCTTTTCATACCGAGACTTTAGAATTGATGAGGGTGTGCCAGTGTGTATTTATTACTCATTAGCTGCATGACTCTAGCAGAGTTGCTGTCATCTATTCCCACGTGTTTAAGAACTCCCCAGCACACTGGGGACATCTCATTTTACTCACTCTATGGATAATGATCCTGGTCATGGTGACTTAATTGTGTTGCTATCCCACAGCAGAGAGAAGAGATGCAGAAAATGGTTCTGTGTCTGTGTATTTTTAACTGCCATATGCATATAAATATCTGTACCTAACTGGGCATACCTAAGGATCTCAGATTCATTCCACTTAAAGACTACAGGATTGTTTGGGAGGTGATAGATACATTTATTTTGCTTTTCTCATTTATCCATTAACTATCAAGTCAGCAGCCAAAGGGTTAATCCTGTATGATATCAACAATCAGCCTTTCCTTAGACAACCCCCAATGCAGGAGGTCACATACTAAATATTTCTGTCACTCGTTCTGCTGTGTCAAAACTGACTTGAGAAAAAAAAAGGACTGGAAATGGGTCTTTTAGGTCATAATTAGGTGGATTTGCTAGCAGCTAGGATCTGAGCCGCAGAGATTGCCTTGTTTGGTTTGCTCAGGTCAAAGTGGAGAGGGAAGCAGTCTAGCAGGAGTTGTGCTGGTGACACTGGAGCAGAAGCAGTCCAGGCTGTGGGCACAGCTCAGGGCAGATGTCTGGGCACACCATGCTGCTCCTGTCTCAGTTGTTTGAAGAGCACTAGCCATTCCTGCCAGAGCCAGAAAGGAAATGGTGAGGGGAAGAGGACAACGTGGAGAGTTTCCCAGACTACAGCTAGCATAGGGAGATAGCAACCAGATGGAAAGTGTCAGTAAGAGGGAGGCTATTGCTACTGCTGCTTCAGAACAGACAGAGAAGGAACGAGGGGGAAGAGGCTGAGGGAAGGAGAGATTACACTGAAGAGCACAAGAGATGATGACAGGAAAGTGGGGAATGGGTGTGTGAGCAGTCCTGGGCTCGAGAAGCCTGGCTCCACAGCATGCTAAAGAACTAGAACTTTGTTACTGAACTGAATGGACAAAACTTGCTTTAAATTTACACAGGGACAAAATGGAGACCTTCCAGCATTTGCATTAAAATCCAGGCAGATTTGGACTCCAAAATACTTGGTAAATATGGTTTTGTCCATCTGAGGAGTTCTCCTTAAAGCATATCTATGGGGCTGCTATCTGGTGAAACATTAGGACTTTGTATAAGCACTTTGCAGATTGAGAGCTCAGTTTTCTTAAGAAACCAACAGCAGTAGGAGATGGTTTGTGCTTACATCCATTCCCTTTAGGACATGACTTCCTTTTATCATGCTGCTGGATCTTTTGATATAGCTCTGTAGCTGAACTCTTCACTCAGATTACTTGCAATGTCTTTAAATGATGTCAAAATAAAGAGTGAAATAACAGTTTGGGCATATCCAGTACAAGGCACGCTTTGGTTTAGTTCTGTTGTTTTGGCTCTGCTGCAGTGGAGGATCTCAGTCTGGTCTTTGTTCATGTTGTTGTTTTTTTTCACTTGATCCAAACTTATCCTGTCCAGCAACACAATACAATTTAGGTATTCTTAGTGTAACTGAGAATATTTTCCATGTATTATAACAGTGACTCACCAGCTACAGTATAGGTCATTCAGATACTAGGGTGCTTGGGATGCCAAGGTGTCTGTGCTGTCTGTAAATATCATTCTTTGAAAAGCAGAGAAATTGAGGCTGTTTTCTAGCTGTACTTCATTTCTTACTTGTTGCCACAAACGGTTGCTGTTCAGTAACAGAGAAGATTTGGTGCATTTTTAGGTGATCTCACATTGAGTGAGATTCCTCACTGCAGCTCTTAGGGTCTGGAAGCTCTTGTAAAGCAGAGTTTTAACTTGACCTCTCCTAACTAATGCTCATGCTTTGCTCTCAGGGCTAAAAATAGAGCAGCAGCTTTGCAGTGATCCTCTGAGCTGGTACCTGCACTTAGGGCTGTGCAGCTCTGTCCTTCTGTTGCAAAGATAGGGTGGACTCAGTTAGTCTGCTTACTTTGAAAAGAATGGTAAAAGCAGCTCATGAGAAGAGAGGTAGAGGTCTGTGGTTGAAGTCTCTTATTTTCAAGGGTTTGCAGTGCCTTGATGGCTGAGGCTGGCACTGAGGTAACACGTCAGTTTTTCCAAGAGGGATATCTCAGTGCTGCAAAGCGCAGCACACCTCAAACCCCTCGTGTGTGTTGTGTGGCCCATGCTGGATCCACTGTCACAAATGCTAGCTCGCTGTGTGCCAGGCCTCCCCGTGCCCTTTGCACTGCATGCAGCGTGGGCAGAAGCCACCCACCCTGGCATACCTCGTGCCTGAGCTGCCAGCAGCAGGGCTGGGGTGTCCTGGCACCCCCAGGCTCTACAGCCCTTCCATCACCCGTGGCACCCCAGGAACAACTCCTCACATGCTGTTTCCTCCCCTGGCCTCTGCTAGGGAAGGGGTCCTGTGCCTTTCACGCTGCAGTTTTTCCCTTCCCGGGAGCCTCAAAACCCCATGCAGCTTGGTATCTTTTTGTGCGTGCATGCCTGTTGAAATAAAAGTCGTGGTTAAACCCCTCTGGGCTACAAGCAGCACTCTCTCCCTTGCCACTGCCCTCCCGGAGCCTAATGTGTGACAGGCAGACAAGGCCTCTCACTCAGCGCTTCACCGGTGGAATTTCTCCCGGACTAATGGAGTGCGGAAACTGGAGTCCCTCAGCTGGAGCCACATGTTATGCTTAGCCCCCGGCCGGGGGATGGGGCCCTGCCCGGAGCTGGAGCCGAGGGCTGCCCCCCTCCGTGGGCCGGCCCTGCTGACCCCGGGGCCGGCCCTGCCGCACAGCCCCGGCGCGGGGGAAGCGAGCCGAGCCCCCGGCACCGTCCCGGGTGGGAGCGGGCAGGTGTGCGGCGGGGACCGGGGAGTGCCGTGCGCCTTCCTCCTCAGGTTCAGCACTTTTTTTTGCTCTGGTAAGTGTTGAACATTTGTAACTTCATTTTTTTTTTTCCTTCTCCTCCTTCCCCCGTGAGGGATGATGAAATGATAATGAAATGCCTCCCGCTGGAGGCGACGTGCCAGTGCCCGGCTCCAATGCCGGCATTAGCCTAATTCAGTAAGTGCTAGATGCCCGCTTTGTTTGTGTGGAGCTTGCAGCCCTATTGATGTCAAGCAGGCTGTTAAAAAGCATAATGACATGGCATTAGAGACCCCGAGAGCAATTAACAGGCTGCTTAATTAGCAAAAGGAATTAGAATTTGAGTGGCTGATCTTTGCTTAAAGACTTGTAAAAAAGCTGGAGCAGTTATCTGATTATGCATTGATCAAACAGGCTAACCCTGTCCTTAGGTAATTCTCTTCCTTCCATTGTGATCTTTGAATATACAACTGTTTAAATATTCTGACCTGCCCCAAGAAAGTTGAGGGGAGCTGTGCCCGCGGGGCTGGGCGGCAGCAGGCTCAGCCTGCACCCGCTGCTGCGGCGACCAGACCTGGCCTGAGGACCAAGGCTGTGCCCGAGGCTGCAGGGGCAAGCTCTGGTGGTTCCGCTAAAGGCCTGGTGAAGGTGAAGTGCTGCAGAACCAAAGCCCGGCCTTGAGGGCTGGTGGCTGAAGCCTGACACAAGGCTGAGCTTGGGCCATGCGCCTGTGCAGTAAGCCGGACCACATGCGTGGCTGGCATGGTGGTGCCTGCTGGGCACTGCTGCTGTCCTCGGCTGAGGAGGCTATGGTCTCCCCATGCCTCCAGCTGCCCGTGCTGCCAGCGAGCCAGGCCAGCTGCCTGGGGACACACCAGGCTCCTTTGGCAGGGAGAAGGAGGCTGGCACGGGGCAAGGCTGAGGGGAGGAAGCTATGCTGCCCGCGTGGGGAAGCGGTCGGCAAAAGCGATTTTCTCAGCAGCCTGAGCGTGGAGAAGCCACGGGTGGGGATGGCAAACCCAAAGGGTGCTGGGTGATCTCCCCCCTGTGCAGGCAGAGGCAGGCTCTCGCTGTCTCCACTCAGCTGTTGGCAGCAGAGGGCCAGAGAAAGGCAGCGTGATTGATTTTTAGGCAAACAGGCACGCACACACTGCATTGTTTGTTCTGCCTGCCTTCGGGTTTGATTCGCTCCGAGTGTGTTATGACACTCTCCCTCATCAGCTAGTTGTGGAGCTGCAGTTGGGCTGGTGGCAGCAACGAGTGCTGCTTGGGGAAGGGGAGATGATGTGCATGCATCCTAAAATGCTGGTGTTTATTTTAGGTGGTATGTGCAACAAAATAAAGATGTTAAAGAAAACAGAATAGACCAAAAAAAACCCCTAAGCTTTAAGTGTACCATGCTGCTAGATGAGAGTAGTGGTTGCTGTGGAAGGTCAGCGTAGACAATCACAGAATTTCTTTGGCTGTAACGTGTATGTGACACTTGCTTGACCTTGCTGTGCTTTTGGCAGGTGGTTCCCTATTACTGTGTGGCACAGAGTTATTAAAAAATCCATTAACTGTTGTGTTTGTGCTTGCCAGGAGCCCACCTTCCCCATATACTTTTTTTACACAGTTTTCCTTGAATATTGTTCTCTTTGCTACATGCAATTTTGCCTTATTGGGAAGATATTATTTAATAGTTTTTGATGCTGTAAATATGTTTGGTTTGTATGGATTTGTGAGAGGGAGGAAAGAGAATTAACCTTTAGAAGGCAAGGGAACTCTCCTGTCCCCAGTACAGTTTGCATTGTTTTACATGCAGAAGTTTTGTTTGACCCAAGCTTGATTGTGTTTAGTTCCTGACAATTTTTTTTCCTAAATGCTAGTTCTAAACATAACCACCCAGTCTCCAGAAGTCCACCATTGTTTATTGTTTTCCTTTTAATAAACTTATTTTTTCCCCCATCTTTTAGCTGGCTAGAAAGAGAACAAAAATCAACCCCCACCCCAACTTAGAGAAGGAAAAACATCTCTGACAATTTTCTTACTGCAGAGTGTAATTGTACTGTGGGATCCTCTTGCAGTGATCTGAGTTCTAGTTGAGGGTCTGATTAGTTTTTAATGCTCTGAAATGAGTAAATTGCAATTTGGGTTACAGTAAATCTCTGCTTACAGGAAAATGATTCTGTAGGGAAATATTTATTACTTCACTCGGAGTTTGTGCGAGAGATCAAATATGTATTGGATTTCATGCCATAGAATTCACTGAAATGTTATATTGTCAGACTGAACTTAATCAGCTAACCCTTAGCTCATTGACAGTACCTCTCAAATCCACACTTTCCTGTTCTGAATGCAGCATTTAGGGGATTTTAAAGTTGGGGGGGGGTTTAGTTTGGGTTTGTTTCTTTTCCCCTTTGAGGTCCGAGGCACTGAAACAGAAAGAGGAGGGAAATGCCTGCCTGTAGTCTAGCTTTTTCATATCAGTAGCCTGTGTGATGCAATTGCCAGGGAGGTTTTGGAGCTGACATTCCAAGGTCTTGATCTAGACATCAGCTCTACGTAGGCAGAGCTCTATGCTCATGATTTAATTGGGATTGCTGATGTCTTCAGGGATCTGCCCAGACGGGCACCAGTGTGCTATCAGAGCAAAGCCTCTGCTGCACACAAGCTTTTCCCTCATCTTTCTCCTTTAATGACATCTTTCTCCAAGAAAAATGCTGAATCTTTTCCAATAACTGCTAAAGTGTATTTGAAATAAAAATCTCATTCCCCTGGAGACTTTCGTCCCTGATAAATGGCCTATTATGCTGTGCAGCCAAAGAAGATATTCATATCTTCCAAAAATTGAAAGAACATATTAATAACTGATCCTCTGTCTTAAATAAATTCCATAGTAAGTTGGATAAAACTTATTTTTAAGAAAAGGAAATGACAACAAGCCCCCATTTGATACACTTCACTGGGTAAATAAGTGTGTAGAGTTATGCTTGTGTTTAAGTGCTTGCAGGATGAAAAATGAATTGCTTTAGGTCTCCTCTGCTAAAATTCTGTGGAGCTTTTGACTTTGGAAAAGCTTTTACCCTGAAGCTAACTAGAAATTTTGATAAAGCCTTTTCTAAAGGATCTTTGTAGACTTCAGGATTGAACTGATTGTGAGAGGAGAAGCGAACACCCAGAGTTATTCTGGGTTGTCTCAGTCATTTTAATGGAAGGTAGAAAGGTCCAAAATATGAACATTTGTAGCTAAGGAAAAACAAACTTGAAAATATCAGCAGGATGAGTAAATCACCATTGCCCTGATCCAACTTCATTTTGTACTGCTTATTTAGTGAGGGGATGCTTTTGATCTGGGTGTAAACTTGCCCACACATAACTTCATTGGTGTTGCGTTGCCTCTCCGAGGGAGCACAGTGCTGCCAGCTCCCTTCTGCAGAGGGAAAACACAGTCCTGCTACAAATGTTTTCAAGCAAGCCATTGCAGCTCCTCATTTTCTTTACACACATTACACAGTGAGCTGCAGCAGTTGAGGAGCTGACACACAGCATCTTAGACATCTGTGCTGTAGGGGCAGGGCTGATGGTTGTGGGGCAGGAACCTTGTCAGCTCTCTGTGCTCATCCATCACAACTGTACTGGGGCAGCACAACTGTCCCAGCTGCTGCTGCTCTGCCTGTGGCCCTCAGCCTGGCCTCCCCAGCTCTCCTTGTTCCCTGCCAGATGTGGCTGACCCTTTGGAGCTGAGAGTTTAACTGTTCATCTTATCTCTTTGCCATCAGAGGCTGTAACCTTACGAGAGAGCAAGTGCTTTTAACCTAATCGGTTCGTTTTACACAGATGATTTGGGAGAAGCAGTAAGAGCAAAAGCTGCTGGGGTAGCAGCAGGCTGGGTAGAGAGGCACTTGGTGTGAACATTTGATCAGGTTCAGCAGCACTTGGGTCAGTAGATCTTTACTGGTGAATTAACAGAGGTCACAAGACGAGTCTGTGGCAGAGCTGGGAACTTGTGTAGTAAAGAAGTATCTTAACTTTCAGGATCTGTCACAGTGTCCCTGTGTGTAGAGTCTTGAACTATTCCCTCCTCATATTTTAGCATCTGTTTAAAATGGATCTGTATTGTAGTACATATAGTACAAAACATATATAGCACAGCTAGTACAAAACAACCCCTGAATTAGCAGCTTGAAAAGGGAAAACTTTTCAGCTACTTGAACCCAGAATCAATTTGAGGGAGAATTGGGTAATATATCCTTTGTTTTTCTTCTGTGTTTGTGTTTATCCTGAACCTGTGAAGCAAACAGTGCAGATCTCCTGGCTGTGAAGAATAGGAGCAACCTTAATTGGAGCAGTAAGGAGACTGAAGCCCATGCACACAGGCTGGCCTGAGGCACAGCTGGATGAGCACATGCAGCAGATAGCAGAGTATTCTGAGACACAAGCAGTGCAAGCACATCTCTTACAAGTTTGTTTTTACATCCACAAACTATTTTACATTTTTCAACGCTTTTAATTCATCATTCTTTGCTTTCATGGGATAAAATATTTAAAAGCTTTGTGGAAGCCTCAAAAACTGAGAAAAGAAATAAAAATACCTTCTGTCTTTTTTCATTGACAGATAAATGTTGACTAATGAAAGTGCTAAGTTGGATCCATATTGTAAATGAAGCGAAAGATAAGACTTCTGTGCTCAATGGCACTGCTAAAAAAAAAATTGTCCTGAAGCCAGGAAATATTAGTAAATTTTTGTGCAGTTTGGACTGATACTGAAGACCACGAGGAGAATCCCTTAGCTTTCACTTCAGTGTTCATTCACGGTTTGGTTTGGTTTGTTTGTTGTTTTTGTTTAATAATAATTGTCCCCCAATCTGTCCCTGTTTGGTGGGAATAAACCTCCAAACAGTGCAAGTTTCAGGACAGGAGAGAGGGGAATTTATATTGAGCTGGTGGAGTCAAACCTTTGGAGGTAACCTTGACCTAATTAGTCTAATGGAACATAGTCCAGCACTAAGCATCTGGGTTCAGATTTATCAAAAAGCAAAGATTAAATGTAAAGAGATTAGACAACTTCCCTGCCCCCCCCACAAGATATTAGCTGTTCAAAAATGACAAAAATGTTCTTAAGCCTCTCTGAAGGAAGGGTGACCAAACAGAGTGCCTTTTGTTTGGCGAGGGAGCTTGCTGGCGAGCCGCACTGTCCGGTCACTGTGCGCGGGACCAGCAGCATGGCTTATCTAGCCCAGCACAGCCAGGCAGCCCCAGCTATTAGCAAGGGGATTAGAAGTCCAAGTTGCTAGTGCAGCACTGAAAACACTGGCCACCCACAAGGGCTGCTGGAGAGACAGCTTGGGTAAAAGCTTTGCTTTAAAGGAGAGGAAAAATTGGGGCAATGATCTTCCCAGTGTCAATGAGCCTTGGGTTTGTTATACTTGATAGTGACCTGGTGTTAAGGTATGGATAACAGATGCCACTGACTTTAAATAGCACTCAAGCTTCTGCAGGTTCATGTGTCCTCTGAAAAAAGGATATAGGTTCCTAAATCTTACCCTTAGGTAGTTTTGAGACCTTCATGATGTGCCTGTGCAGGTGGGTGGGTGTTTTATGTAGCTATCTTATCAGTCTTGGTGTTTCTAAAGCATGTGGAAGAGTACAAAAAAATGACATGTTTCTATCTGCCTTTTTGGTAGTTTATTAGTGATCTTGATTCTCCTACCCCCAACCTGTTCCAGATGTGGCTGGCTGTGGTCTGGTTGAGCTTGGTGCATAATGAGTTTGTTCAGTGCTTAGGAGTTGCCATGGAGTTCTGTGAGGCTTTTCCTCAAGTCCCTAAGAGAAACTTTGATGAGGTTTTTCAAAGTGACTTGTCCTCCAGCTTGGCCAGGAGAGTGCTGATGCTTGCAAGCAGCATGTCTACGTGAATAAGGTCTTGTGACAGGCTGTGTTGGGTGGTTAGAGAGGGGGATGTTCTGTGGTGTGTGTTTCAAAGGGACTGTGGACACTGGCAGCCTCCGTGAGGTTTTGCTCAGTTGATGACCTGGGAGTGCTGTATGCACACAGCCATTCCCTGAGTGTACATCCAGGCTCCCAGCAATCACAAAGTGCAGCAGCTCTGGCTACAAACTCAGTTCTCTCTCTTCATTCCTTTCAAATCTCTGCTTTGACTTTCAGGATTGGAAACTTCAAACCTTGAGAGAGATTAAAATTCTCCAAATCCTTGCTTACAATAGCACATGTCAGGTGTACTCTATACCCATCCCTAAAGGCTCTCCTTGCAAATACATCGACTGCTTTCTGCTAGACTGATTCTGATAGTCTGGGATTGGATGTCTGTCACCATCTCCCCAAAATATCTACTGGAGTGGAGTCAAGACCTTTGGTGTGCTGTGAGGCTGTGCTGTCTAGAGAAAGGAGAGCTGCTTTGCCTGAGATAAAGTCCTTGTGAAGTTTGGCTTGCTTTGAGGTGTTGATTTGAACAGAGTACCTCCATCAAGGTTATGACATGGTGAGAGCAATCTGCTGAACAGCACTGGGATCACTGTTGGCTCCATTCACTCCCACAGGTTTCCAGAAACTCATCATTGAGACAGATGATCTGGGAGGCTTTTGGATATGGTTTGGAATTTGTGTGCTTCTTTACATTTTGTAGGTTTTTGGAGAGTTTTGAATAGCTTTTCTGCACAGATTGGCACTTGCAGGTTCTGATGGGCCAGAGGCTTGAGCAAAGTGTCTCAGTTCAAACAGTACTGTCATTTGTCAGGAGTCTGGTGAGAAACTCTCTTCTCTTGGCTTAGCAGATTTAGCTGGACTTCCAAGGATTTTAGTTATCCCAGATTGTCTGAAGGCTCAGTCATCTAAGGTGGAAAGGTTGTGAGACTCTTACCACTGCACCCCCAGTCCCACAGAGAAAGCCTCACCCTTGCACCTGTGCCTCTTCTGGTCCTTAAGTATCCCTATACAAAAGAATTAAGACTGTTCCCAGTATCTCCATGAAGTCCTGATTTTATCAGGTTTTTTTACAAGCAAACCCTTTGACTTTGAAGCCTCAGCTGCAATCCTTCTTGACCTTTCCAAGAGCATCGGTGAGACACTAAGCATGTGAGGTGGGTCATATGGAACAGATTTAGATACAACCTCCTATCATCCCAGCACAGGAATGCAAAGTCTCTCCCGATCCCTTCCACAAAGCTGCATCATGTGTGTGAGATAAATCCAAGGGACAGAAGGGCTTGCCAGACAGCAAAGGACAATAACTTTGCTATCTCAAACCAAACAGACAGAGCTGCTTTCAGATTTCCCTCTTAAAGGTGTAGCAACCTTCTCCTCTTGCTGTGGGTTACTGAGTGAGGGTGTCAGGGAGTGGAAGGAAGAGGGATTTATAGCTGGTTTGATTCTGTGGTGGTCTGGCAAGCTGTGGAAGGGATTGCATGAGCATGAAGGTGCCTTTGGAAAGCTGCATAAGATTTTTAAGAAGTCAGAAGCAATAAAGAGTTCAACTTAGAGCATCCTGAGAGAAGGTTCCCTCAGTTCTTGTTTTACACACACCAAATAGTTTCTTCCTGCAACAAATCTTCAAGGGTAACGAGGGCTTTCCTGAGAGCCTGGAGGTGAATTTTCTCCCTCCTGTGTCATCACTTGTCAAAATGCTGAAACACATGTTGTTTGACTACTCATTCAGGACAGGTTACCTGAAATGTGTGCTGTGCTGAGAAACTGAGTGTACAAACCTCAGTGAACCATGAACCAAAGCAAACTGCTTGGATGGGAGGGGTGTGGAGCAGAGGAAAGGAGCAGAAGTGGGAGCAGTGGAGATGGAGTGTGACCCAGTTCAGTGTTCCAGGTGTGCAGCTAGTGATGGGATCCTCAGAGTGACCATCAGCATGGAGCTTATTGTGCTCTGAGGTGTGCTGCTGAACAGTAACCCTTCTTGCTACTCACCTAAGGGATGCAGCATCTCGCTTTGTTTGGACAGTAGTCAATAAAGCTTCTTGGGATTTCAGAGATTTGTTTGAGAAGATGCAGTTGTTATTTTGCTTGCACAAATTGATAAGAGCATCTTTAAACCTTTAGGCAAGAGTTTAGCTGACTGGGCCATTTTCTTGTCTCCCTTTCTGCAGGAGGAACTGCTTTAGCAGGAAAGGTTGACAGTGTGCAGGTCCTGGTGATTAAGACATTTTTTTTTTTCCCCAGTGAAAAAAGGAAATGACCTCTTCCCCTGGGAATGGGAGGAGGAGCTACCCAACAGAAGGCCATTATGGCCATCTTCTGCCCCTCATCTTGATGGAACCCACAAATCCAGCTGGCAGAGGTCATGCTTCAGCTTTTGACAGAGACACAGCTGAAAGCAAGCCCATTCTTTAACATTTTATTTGGCAACCTGTAAATGACTAAGTCTGTAAGGCTAGTATCATGGTCAGTATTGTGGTGCTCTGTGAATCCTCATCTAGCTTCCCCATCCCTTTCTAAAGGGAGAGTGGATGCCTAGTAGCAGTAGTGTATCTAAAAGCTGGGCCTTGGGATCTGTTGTGATGCCCAAATGGAATTTGGGATTAGCTCAAGTTTTCTGAAGATTTGGGTGGGTGTTGGCACTCTAACCATGAGTGTGTTAGAATGGGAACTACTAAGGCACAATGCTCCAGTGGTTGGGCTCCTTGTGGGACTTTTGAACCCTGGGTGACCTGCTTTTTTTGCTCTGAAAGGTAGGAAACCATGAGCATCAGGCCTGCTGAGACAAAGCTCTGCAATATTAGTTAGAGAGGTGTCAGGCTCTTGACCAACATCATCCTTCATTCCCTTATTTCAGAGCTTTTTCTTTCAGAGTGCTTTTGCCTTAGGACTCTACAACTGTGACCTCTAGCACCAATATTATACCTTTAATTATGTCTGCTAGACAAATATGTCACCTTCAACTTGCTTGAGTGGTGGCATGCTCTCAATGTCCCTTGGCCAAGCTACTGTAAGGTTGTGGCTCTTGCCAGGGCTGGAAGCAGGGAAGCATTTTAAGCTGTTCCTTGTATAATCATCCCTGGGAGGTGGTGTTTTCCTCTGAATTAATCAGCAGGGCTTGTATTTAATCAACAATGATCCATGTGTGTTTTTTCCTGAGATTACAGCCCTCTGCCTCCGTGTTCCATGCTAAGCTGGATTCGGCACTTTATCTGATTTGTGGGATTTGAACAGGTTTGGCCTGCTCCGAAGGGAATGTGTGCTTGACCTTGAGCATGAGAGTGGAAGAGGAGCTGCAGCCCTTCTTGGTGTTGCTGACAAAGCAAACACTTGAAACAGGGAAATGAAAATGTGATTCTTTCAGTATTTAGCCTTTATTTTAGTTAACCGATGGCAGAAGGAAAATACATCTCAGGCTACATCTGCACTGATCCTCAGGTTATTAATATTGCTATTAAAGAGCAATGAGGATAAAGAGCAAATGGGGAAGCATAGGAATTCTGTTTGCTTGCTGGCACCACGGCATCAAACATTATTAAGATGATTTGTTAAATAATAGAAAGGGTTTTTCATTTCCTAATTTTCCAGCCGCAGCTCAAGCTATCTCCTGGCAACCTGCTTCTCATTCCTTAATATTTAGACTTATGGACCAATTTGAGAGTCTTTTCTTTCCTGCTATGATGAATGCTTCTATGAAACAATGTCATCACAAGCCATCTACCTACCTTGTCAGCTTGGCATCAGGCTGGCTCTGCTGGGCTGTAATTGATGGCTTCAGCCAGTCATTTGCAAATCTAATGCTGGGGAGGCTATGAGGATCTGCAATTTGAATGCTTTTTACTGATTTGGTAAATATCTCCCCCATTAGTAAAACAAATGGCACAGGGATCAGACATCATCTCCAAGGCTCGATAAATATTTTATCAGCCATAATGGAAATTGTCAAATTGATCTAATTGTACAATATGTTATCAGCAAGATATCAAAGCTGGACGTGGCCTCTGCCCTTGTCTATCATTTGCAGACTTTTGTCTTGCACTGTGACTTCCTGGGAGAAAAGGAGGGAAGTGCAGAGTTGAGTGCAAAGTAGGGTGAGCAGCACAGAGAGGGAATAGCCATTCAGATGAGAAATTCTGGGGCAATAATTAACTCTGCCCTGCTTGGCTATAAGGCAGGAGGCTTGTGTAAATCTCTCCAATGGTAACTGATATTTTTATGTTGAGCCTATACACATTGATCTAATCCATCAGGGGAAATTATCCATCAGGGATACTGCTGTTGAGGCAACATTCATGGCTTCTTTCCTTCTCAAAGGGGCTGTGTGAGCAAATTCAAAAGCAAATTTTCATCCTCTGGCAGCAGCTGGGGGGATTATCTAATTAATGTATTAAAAAAAAGTTTTGGAGGAAAATGACCTAACTTGAGCTAAAATTGAATGTAATTAGGACTCTGCTTGAAGTCAGTGCAAACAGTCAGTCACAGGAAATCCAGAGTTGTAAATAATTAAAGATTTATTTGGATGCCTGATTGTGACAAGATTAAAATTAGAAGGCTTTGCCATGCTAAGATTTATTTTGTTTAGTTGCTGTGTTAAATAAGAATGGTTCAGTTACTCTAGGTCACCAGTACACAGCTTTTTTTGCTCATGGTCATTTTTTTCCCCAAGTCCCCCTTGTCCAGGAGCTACAGGATGCTCTCTTGGATCTGTTTGCTCTATGCTCTTATTGCTCAGAAGGAGCAATGCTTCAGGGAGCTTGTAGGCACTGCCTGAGAGCTGCAGAGCTTTGAACAAAAGGTGCACAAGAAATGCAAGAGTCTTCCTAGCTTCTTCTTGAAAATATTGTTTGGGTCTCAAAATAAACTTGCCAGTGTCTCCTGCTGGGAGAAGTCTTCTAGCTGAAGGATATCAGAGTGAGAGAATCTTCACCATGTTCTTGGTTGCAGCCTTTGGTTATGTTTTTGATTAGACCTTTTGGAGACTCAACTGGAAGGTCTGTGCTTGATGTTTTTGGTTTCCTGTCATTTTGAATAAAAATGAGGATAGAGAATGTGGTACCTTAATAGGAACCTGGAGTACAAGTAGCTCTAGGTAGCACTCTGTTGGAGGAAGGGCTTGAAACTGAAGCTGCAAACATCCTCCTCTCCTGTGTTTTTACTGCTAGCTGCTCAGGTACAGTTACTTGTAAATGGAAGTGTGTGTGTGTGTGTGTGGAATTGGAATCAATAGCAGGATGTTAATAACGGAGCACAAGGAAGACCATAATATTCATTAACTGACTGAAGGGCAAAGGGGCTGCTCTAACAAAATACAGCAGAGACACACGAGTAAGACCAAGTTAAGCTTGGGCTTCAATGCAGCCTGTAGCCTCAGGCTTGTTGAGTTAAGAGAGGTTTCTAAACATAAGCCATATGCTTGCTCTTTCTTTCAAATGTTCTTTTCAAGTACGTGTTCACTTTTCCAGCCCTGCACTGGTTGCTCTCTGTTGTGCACAGTAAGCATGGCAGTTGTTTAGTATGGTTTTCTCCAAAGGACTTCTGGAGATGGTTTGTTGGTTTTTGGTTTTGTTTTTTTACAGGATCTGAGCATGATGGAGAGAGTGATAGCTCAGGAGATAAGATCTTGGCATTGTTAACAAATCTTTTCAAATAGTGAGTTGAGAAAGCTTTAGCCTGCTCTGTAGCAATGTGCTAAGAAGTGGCTGTAATGAACTTTGTGTTTAAGAGGTGACATATCTGAGTATTTGGTTGCCTCAAGTGCATGTTTTCAGTGCACTGGTTTCCCAGGTCTGTTGTCAGACCAGTGACCTGTGTTTTGTTGAGTTCTTTCCTGGGTGGAAGTGAAGAGTGTGTGTGTGTTCTCAGGGAGGGCTGCTGGGGGTTGCAGTGAGCACCATGCCCATAGTGCCTAGGAGAAGAGGCAGATGTCCATAGCAGTCCCTGCTGAGCCATGGGCAGGGATTCAGCCTCCAGACAGAGCTCCTCACTCTGCAAGGGAACATTGGAGCTATAAAACCCCAAGGATGGATTCTTTCCCAGCCTGACTGGAGGGTGGCTCATTCCCACTCTCTTGTCTTCTGACCGCTGTGTTCTCCACAGCATCTTAGAAACACTGCAGTATTTTTTCCTGTACTACACAACCATTTTGTTTGAGGGACTGAAGTGATGACAAACTTGTGGGTGGGAGCAAGCCCTGACTCTCTCAGCAGAGATCTGCTGCACAGCAGTGAGCTGTGGGGAGAGAGCTATTGATTTGTAATGCCAGGGTCGTGCAGTCCTCCTTTTCTTTGCATCCCACCTCCAGATCAGCAGACCTAGATTTTTTGATCTGTAATGGCTTCTGGTGAGGGAGGGGAAAAAAAGAAAAGAAGGGGGGGGAAAAAAAGGTTATTCTTAAGCATTCATTTTCTAGGCCAACAATAACCCCAGCCTAGACAAATAACTCCCTCCTAGTTCCTACAGAGAGAAGTGTTAGACTACACAGACAGTGAGGTCATTCATAGTCACTATTGTTTCTTGATAACCCAATTAAGAAAGTGCAATATATCTAGCCTGTTTCCATTTAATTATCTAACTTGTCTGAGGGAGCTGGAGTAGCTATCTCCTGTGCTCTCTGAGGTGGCTGTCACACCAAGGGCTGCTCCTGCAGCCTGCTCCCCAGGTGCTTTTCATTCATTTGACCTATAGTCATAGACACTTATAAATCAGGAGGTAGAGAGCGAGCCATCACACTGCTCTCCCTCCCTTTATCATGGGAGGGAAATGTGTGTGCTAGATTGAGTCACAGTGCTATTGCCCTCTTGCTAATCTGAGACCAAACTTTAATAAAGATATTTTATAGTCTTCCATTTAGAGCTAAAAATGGCTAGGGGGGGAAAAATAAGGATTGTGTGTGGGGAGGAAGATTTGTCAGTGTGGATGTTCCACAGCAAAGGATCAAAGCCACAGTACTAATACCTGGCAGAGGAATGAGTCATGCCTGTATTTGGCTGTTATTAACATGCTCTAATGAATGTTGTCTTTATAAATACTCTATCCTATGATGATTATGCCTCTGGAGATACCTAGCTGAATCTAGGGAATCATTGCACATGCCCATTCCTTCTGAAGCTGTACAGATTAGCAGCTAAAGTGCAGGAAGACTCTTCCTTAAACATTTGTTCTTCTGGATTCCTGATTGCTCTATCATTTTAGCCAGAGCTTCCTCCTTTGCAGTGCTCAATTCCAGATTGAGGGATCTTGCTGCTAGAAATGTGTTTAATAAACTTCATAGGATTTGGTACAAGGTACTGAGGTCTGGGCTCATGGCTTTTGTTTTTACTGAGTCCTGATTGTTTGTCTGGCTTTGAACACTGGGTTTCCACTTTTAGGCACTTACTGAAGTGACAGAGTGTTTTAGAGGTGCTTGTGTTCTGGCTCCCTGCAAGAGTGGCAATGATGTCCTCAGTTTATCCACGTGGCAAATTGGAGCAGCTGATTGGGGATTGATGGTAGGGATCAGTGGGTCAGCTAGCTGTGTCCCTGCTCTCTCTCACAGCAATAGGTGATTCAGAGGAGGAGGAGAGAGCCTGGGGGGGAAGTTACCTTTCCAAATGAAGGTTTCATCTTAATTCAGGCAAGATGTTTGTGCCTTCATTCACTTCTCAGGCATGGAAGATGGAACAGCAGCAGGAGTAACCCCACCATGTCCTTCTCCTTCTGGGATCCAGTGCAGTTGGTGCTGCTGCACCCAGAAAGTTGTGCTAGATACACTGCAAACATCTCTTAGAGATGACAACTACCTTAGGGATCTGTGGTCTGGTTGGAGTGAAGTTGTCCAGGCTAGAAAGGTGTTTTTTGGGGGCTTAATGTGGTGAAAATGAGCCACCTGAAAAGTTGCACTTGGAAATACTAGTGAATATTTCAGGTTTTCCCTGTTGTTGACTTGTCAGTGTAGCAGCATTGACCTCCCTTACACTGGGCTGGATTTTTGGAAGGCAGGGACATCCACCCTGCCTAGAGTTGTGGCTGTGAGGGTTTTCTCCTTCTTTTCTTTTGCTGAGGTTGTTGGAGCTGCTGCTGTTTTCTGGAGAGGTGTGTTCTGCGCTACTTGAAGTTAACCATGAACTGCACTATCTGCTGATAGCATGGAGCTTTTGTTTGCTTTGCTACAGTCCTGTGCAGTCCAAGCAGGTGGACAAATACCAGCGAAGGGTTTGGCTTTGTTTGTGTTGTGCTGTGTGTGTGGGTTTCCTCCTCTCTCCTCTCCACCCCTTTAAGTCTGTCGCAGAAGCACTCGCACCTCCAGGGCTGTGTGGTTTGTCATGCTGCATCATGTTCAGAGAGGAGTTTAGCAGTGTCATCAGAAACTTGGCCCTCTGCGGGTGTTCCCAGCAAATCCTTAGCCACAAAGTTAGCCGAAGGATGGAGGAGGAGCTCGTCATGCATTGTCAGAGGAGTTAGCTCATGCCATGTTTGTGGAGTGTCATTGGAGGCTGTGATTCCATGTAGTCTGCTCCCTCTTGGACAGGGATTGTCAATCCCATGGGTATAGAGTGTGTTGGGAAAGAGCTTTTGGAAGGTTTGAATGAGCTGATTTATATATGTATTTCTTAGATATATGTATTTATTAGATAATATATATATTTCTTAGAGATAGATATATAAGAAATACATATATGTATGTCTTAGGGATATATACATATATGTATGTCTTAGGGATATATACATATATGTATGTCTTAGGGATATATACATATATGTATATATATATGTATGTATATGTTGTGTGTCTTAAAGTTGCTGTAGCTACTCCTCTTTTCCCAGAGAAGTATCAGTTAGTTTACTGTCAAATAGAAGGGATTAAAGGGCACACAAGGCACTATGAATCCCTCCAGCAGTAGTGACCAAGAGATGCTTGTTCACATATCAAGAATGGAGTTGGATGATTTGATCCCTGACACACATCTTGTCCAGCAGGAGAAAACCTTCTTGTTGGGTTCATAATCCATTGCAGCTGGTGCCAGCAATCCTGAATTTGCCTAGTGTGTGAAAGAAGGCTTACTGGTCACAAGTGGTCACACATCTACTCAGTCTTTGCTTCATCCTTTCATCCCTTCAGTGTGGCATTTCTTGGAACTTTTCATCCTGCTAAATAGAAGGATGGCTAATTATCCTGTGTGAATTTGATGGAGCCCAAGTCTCTTCTCTCCTTTTAGCAACCTAAATCCTGGTGCTCTACTGCCTGATGTGCTGTTCCCATTGATGTGAGAGCTCCCTGGAGCCATGTAGTGTAGCTGGAATGGCTGTTACCTTTGCACCTGTAGTTTGATTCCTGCTTCACATCAATAATATTCTCTTAAGTGCTTGGCTGAACACCAGGAATTTGGGGAAAATGTTTGTCAATCCTGAAAGCTTTGCATATTTCTCTGGAATGATGATTAGTTCAAATATTGGTTGTGTGAGAAGACAAGAGGTCACTCTCTTGTTGCAGAGGTTGGGGCAGTGCTCTGCCCTGGTAGCTGCAGTGAGCAGCCCCCCCACTTTGTGCAGGTCCCAAGGGCTTGGTATTTGAGAGCACTTCTGCCAGTGACTTTCAGGAAAAAAACCTTAATGCCAAAAAAAGTTAGGCAAACTTTGAGAAACTCAGTGAGCTGAGTGTGATCACTCCAACCATTTAGTGGATACTTGGAAAAATCAACCCTGTTCAGAGCAAACACAATCTGTTAGCATCTTGAGGGGCTAAATTTATAATGACTGAGGCCACAGTGGCTTTCAGATCCAACAGCAGAGGACCTGCTGCTTGGGTCACTTACTGGCATGCTCTTGGAGATCACTGGGGGACCACAGCTAGCAGATTACATGGAATACTTGGGCACATGTTAGTTCTTTGAGTCCAGGAGTAGATTTTTGGGTCTTACTAGCCATGCAGAACTTGCTGTAATACCCTCTCAGTTAGTTAGCATCTTAGTTAATCCTCTGCCCCTGCCTTCCCCCCCCACCCCATGGCTCTGAGGAGCCACAAGAGCAAAGTCTGCATCCCTTTGCATGGCAGAGAGCCTGAGAAGGATCCTGTGCTCCTTTCCATCACGACCAAAGACAAAACAACTAAATTAAATTGGAAGCAATCTCTGCATTACACAAGTCTGCATAGTGCAAAATTCTCAAAACAAAAGAGGTGCAGGGGAAGCCAATCACCAGCAGAAAGGAGGAAAAAAAGTGTCTCTGGACTAGGATTTTGACTGTGCCTTAACTCAGGACTGAAATATTTTAACTCCACCACCACCAGAGCTGTTGGAGTTGGAGAAGGCAAAGAGCAAGTTGCTCTCAGTGTGGATGTTACCTGAATTTTGTGCTGTGAAGGAGTTGCCTGATGTGAGAGCAGAGAAGCTTGTGGCTGATGGCAGTGGTTCTGCTGCAGAGCTTCAGCAGGGAGATGGCTTAGGCAGCAACAGGCACAGTGTGCTAGTGACTTGGCAGGGGGAAGAGGCAGAGGAAATCCAAACTGTCTTCTAACACTCAGATTTGGGGTTTTTCTTTCCCTTAAAAAAAAGAAAAAAAAACCCTAGTTGAAACGTTGAAAGACTAGACTATTATTTGTTATGGTTAAATTGGCCACTGACCCACTGGCACAGAACACAATCTTCTGCAAAAACTTGTTGCTAGATTTTATTTCACTGGAAATGGAGGAATGGAAAAGTTAACTGATCAGGTATCTTGCTTCATCCAATTTAATTATTTTAAGCAAAGAAAGAAAAAATAAAAGGTGGGTTTTTTTGGGAGGGGGGAGGAATTCCTTGGAGCTCAAGTCACAATGTTATTATCAATTCAAATTCAGTGAGCTTTTCTGTCCCCTGGCTCTGAGTGGAACCTGATCCTAGGAAGCAGAGATGCTTTACCTGATTCTGTGTGTGTGTGTGTGCACATATGTGCACTGAAAACTGTGCCTCATGGCTTTAGCCTTCTTTAGTCTTTGTTGTTCATTATTCCATTTATTTCTATTTTTTGCATTAAAATAACGACAGTTATTGGCATTTGTGTAGGTTCAGAGTGAACTTTCAGCTTTTTCCAAGCTCAGAGATGTTTTGTTGTCTCCTTGTGGATGACATTTTCCCAAGGTCCCTGGCAGCAGTGTCCAGCTCAGTGTGTGCCCCAACAGTTGAAAGATGCTTTGTAGCCAAAGGCTTTAAAATGGGATCCAGTGAAAGCAAAGGTGCTTTCCTGACCCTCACTCAATCACCTTGGCCAAATCCCTCCATATCTCAAGGGTTTAGTTTCTTACCTGTACCACTGGGGTGTAAAATTGCTGGGTTTATGTTCATGAAGGTCTGAGGTTTTTCTCTCTGTGGCATCTAGCACAAGATGATCCTCATCTTGCTTGTAGCCTCTATAAGTGACATTACTACAGACAGAAGCTCTAGTTTGAACTGGGGCTAGATGCAGGCATTTGAGAACAAAATTTGGCCCCTAAAATGAATGTGCAGACCTGTGCAGGATACCTGGGAATCAACTCAGGCTGCAGTTGATGGCTCTTAGCTTTCCTCCCTGATTACAGCAGACAATGCCACCAAAAGCCAGCCCAGTGTGAGCACACAGCTTCCTCTCCTGGGTTAGGTGCAAGTGATGTCAGTTTGTGAGGGAACACACCAAATACAGAATGTGTAAGGTTGACAGGGAGCAATTCCCCTTGCTGGGTTTCTCAGGAAGCATTCTGTGCTTGTTCAGCAGTGAGACCAGCATGGCATGGTGTGGAAGGAAAAAAGGCCGATCCAGGATGGGATCAGAAGGGAATGGTGCAGAGATCACAAACCAAATTGAGCAAAACCATTGTTATTTCTGCAGGCTGAGATGACTACAATAAAGAAATATTCCTGCAGAAGTGATGCCATCCCATAATAAGTTTGTGCAGCAAGTGCAACTTGCCTTTTCAGTGAAAAAAGGGGGAAGTATTTGCATTTGGAAAAACAAGTCTTGTTTTTTAAAGGCATTCCAAACCAGAGTGAGAATTCCAAGGTCTGTTGATAGACACTAGTTACCTGCCTGGGTCTCCCTCCTGACTGCTCAGTTACAGCTTTATTTGGGTAATGTAGCAGTGAGGAGATAACTGGGACAAAAGAGGAGCTTTCTCCTGTTACACAAATGTCTACCCTCAGGTAAAGCAACTCAGTTGTTCCTAAGTTGCCCTATTGACCTTCTAATCACTGACAAATTATCCCCTGCTTTAGTCCACAGTCTTCATTAGGCACTGTTATTAAACAGACTAATTTCTCTTGGATTGGGACAGGATCACTGAGGTGCAATAATGACCTTTTTCATTAGATCCACTGAGGGCTTGTGGAAGTATTTCTGTGCTTTTCACACCAATGGTTACAATTGTGGTGCTTCCTGGGGCAGTTTTTCCTGCAATCAGAGATTGCAGAGTGTCACTGTGGCCTCTGGGATGTTGTCTTCTATCAGATGGTCACTTGTATCAGAGTGACCTCTGGAGCTGCTGACTGACAGGAGAGTCTGAAGCCTGAGCTTGACTTGAAGTGAGTCTGAAGGGGGGGAAAAAAGGCAGGAAATCTGTTTTGCCTAAAATAACAGAGATAACTTGATGTTGCTCGCGTGATATTTTTTAAGGTTTCCCATCAGTCTTTTCCCGAGAGCATTGGCAGTTTTTCAAAGGATTGATTGTGAAGGTATAGGGAGCATGGGGGAGGGCAAACAAATTAGGGGTTTAAAATTACTATTAAGTGTCTTCTTTTCAGCCCCCTTGACTGAGATCCTCAGGGCAGAAGGAAAGAAATCAGTGAACCATAGTCCACATTTTGAAAGAGAGCTAGTGAGCTTCAGTTTCCAATATTAAACCCAATTTTCAGGCAGCTGTAAGTACCTAGACATTTCCTATGGAGCAGCAAACACTGGCACATCTCAGATCAGTCTAGAAAGCTTAGAAGAGTATGGTTGATAACCATTTACTTCCCAATGTCCTTTCAGCCATGCAGGGATGGATTTTGTTGTGCTTTGCAATGGATGAGCTAAAAATATTTCAAATCAACTATTTCCCCATAGTTTATTTTAAAAGTTGATGATTGGGACTGAAAGAACAAATAGATCAAGCTAGAATTTAGCCCTTACCAGGCTTCTGAGAAGCTTAGTGTTTGATCTTTCTCCTCTTCTTTGTTTCTGTGGATTCTTTGAGCTGTGTCATCAGGAGCAGAAGCAGAACTGTTGTATGCTCAGATGGGGCAGAGTCAGTATGTCCTGGGCAGAAAATCAAAGAGTCTCCCAAATGACCATGCAAACCTTGTCTGACCTTCCCAAACAAAATTCCCACAGTTCTGGGGTCTGCTTTTTGCTTTTCACCACGTGTGGGTCCTGCTTCAAGCCTTTTCTGGCTGGCATTGGAAAGCCTGAACTGATGATGTAGAAGCTCAGCAGAACACCCTGGGATGTGGTAGGAAACACCAGGCAGAGGAATAGAGACAGGGTTCAGGTGACAAGCTGTGATACAGACACTGATAAAGTGTTCCTCTTTGAAGGACAAAGGCCAAAAGTGGGAGAACCTTTTGGTTTATGAGTTTTGTTGCTAATCCCTTTAAAACAGGGAGCTTAACTGTTTTGTCAATGGGAGCAGGAGTAGGTGCTTAATCTATATTGTTGTAACACTTCAGTGGCTGTGTGTTTAAAGCATCCATTTCCAAGCACAGCATCTCAAGTGCCTGAACCCACAGTGATGCAGCAAACAGAAGAGAAAACTCTCATTTTTAGACATTCCAGCTGTGTCCCCCTGCCAGTGCTGCTCATCCTTAGCCTCTGCTTGTGCCCCTGCCAGTGCTGCTCATCCTTAGCCCCTGCCAGTGCTGCTCATCCTTAGCCTCTGCTGAGGGGCTCAGCTTCCCTTTAAGCAGGGGAAATTGGTGATCCTGTGTTTCATCAGTAAGTGTTGGTAGGACTGAGCTTAATCATAGCAACATGTCATCTCTTGGAAGACTGTCAGTGAAAAAGCCCCAGACAAGATCAGGTTTAAGCAGGTGAGCTCAGTTCAGTCAGCTGCAGCATCAGAAACCAGCTGGGGATAAAGTCTTGCAAGTGGCTGGGTGTTCTTTAAGCCACTAGTAAGTATAAGCTCTGAGTATTTTAGTCCAAAGTCTTTTGTTAAAAACAAACCCCCCAAACATAAATCAAGTGGAATCAAAGGCTTGGGCTTGCCTGATGGGAGCTATATGGAGATTGTGTCTGGTGATTAGCATCTCTCACAAAAAGTCCTCTCAGTTCAGGTTCACAGAATTATTTCCCTGTTATCTTTGTTGTCGATGGCATGATTGTATATAGATTTCCACAGAAGTGCTCTGTTATTTTGGAGTGAAAAGGACCTGTTGTATTGTTCGAAACACACTTGGTCCAGTTCTGAGTCCTTTCCATCTGTTTTCCTATTTCCTTCCTCTCGATAGGAGCAGCATTTCCTCCCCTTCTTGTTCTGCTGGAGGGGTGGAGAGGGAGGCTCTGTGCAAAGCCTTGCTGAGCTCTCTCTCTTGCAGGATATTGCCCAAGAGTTAAGCTCTGTCTTTGGGTAAAGAAAAGAGGAATGAGGGGAGAAGGAATGATTTTTGTTGGTTGGTTCCAAAGGCTTTTGGAGGAAGCAGACATGGAAGGCTGCACGAAACGGAGCCTACATTAACGTGGCATCACCAGTTTGGCTACCTAATAGCTTGTGGGTGGCCCACAGAGTACAAGTTTGGGCCCTAGTCCAGGTGATGGTGAATTAAGGGTCCACAACAGAAGAAACCTTCCTCATAAATGCTGATTTCTCCTCCTTCCTGTGCCATCCCCACGTGCACCTCTGCTCTTCCTGCCAGCACCTGGCTGGGCTGGCCAAGGAGCAGCCATTCCCCCAGCTAGGGGATTCCTGCCATGCCCTTCTGTGGGCTGTGGAGAATCACTGGTGTTTGAGGCACCTTGCTTCTCTTCCTGTGCCCAGTTTGAGACAGGCAGAACTCCTCTAAGGCCATCAGCCTGCCTTAAGTAAAAGCAGAGGAGGAAATGTAGAGTAGGAAAGGCAAGGTGGGATGCTGAGCAGCTGCGGGTGGGGTGGCAGTGGGACTCTGTCTTGTGCTGACCCCCCAGCTGCTGCTAACAGTTGGTATGTAACCTTGTCTTCTCCTCCGAGCTGGGAGGTGTAATGGATTTCTTTAAATTAATAATGCGTAAAAGGAGATTTACACCGCGGTGCTCAAATATTGTCTGGGCCTTTTATTCCTGCATTTGTCACTGTAATCTCTAATAGACCTGTGCAGTGGGGGGGATAAATAATGAAGGGGAAAAAAACTCTGTCATCATCCAGAGCCATTTGCAAATTCATCACCAATATGCTTTTGGAAGCAGAGACAGAGGGAAATGAAAAATAAGCACTGGTGCTAATATATCTCCCTGCTCTCCATCTCCCATCTATTCAGAGAACCTACTTTGAGCTATGATAGAATGTGAATCCCAGGAATGGCCATTCCTTTTGAAAGAGGAGTCTGGGGCTGCTGCTGAGCCTCTCAAGCAACAGATTAAATATAGTCAATAAATGCAAAGTTAATGTGCTTTATCGTCAGACATAATACACTTACCTGGTGCTTGTTGATTAGTTAGGCTCTAAGTTATCATGCACAAAATAGCAAGGAAGTTGTAGCAGTTCTTTAATGCTTAAGCTGTTGTGAAAGCTTTTAAAGACAAGGCAAGAAAACAAAAGGATTTTAAAGTAGAAATCCTCTGGGTTTTTTAATTCATTATTAGAAGTAAGGGTGACTGAAATCCCTTAGAGGAGCCATCCTGAAACAGACACAAGTGCTCATGAAGGTCAGATTGCTTTAACCTTCCTCAAAAATGTTGCAATTCTAGGATTTGGAAATGGTGATCTTGGGACAGAAGAAAATGTGTTCTTGCACAAGAGCTTCCCTGCTTCTATCCCCTGACCATCTCAGCTTAGGCATGGTTACAGCATGGAGAGGCTCAAGACTTGTTCCCAGATGCTGTGTGATGGTTGGCAGGGGTGCTGGCAGGATGGTGTGCTTAGGCATGGAGTTAAATCTCCCCACAGCTCATTTTACACCTTCTTCTGGAGCCTTTCTGATCAGCCTGCTACCAGCCTGGAGCCCCACTCAGCTTTGGGTGCTGCTGGCATCCACGCTGGGCAGCAAAGGAAAGGGCAGAGCAGGCTCAGTTTGGGCTTGATGTAGATGTACTGAGGTAGTGACATTGAGTTTTTGTAGCCTGTGAGCTGGGAAGTGCCTGGACTTAATGGAATCTGCTGGTGTGTGTGGGATTGCTCCTTGCTGCCAAGGGAAGCTCGGTTAGGACCAGCAAGCAGAGTGAAAACAGAATGTAGTAGCACTGGGGAAAGGGGGGGAAGATGAAATATATCACAAGATAATAAGAAAATAAACCATTAAAAGGCTCTGTTTCCTATTATCATGTGGTTTTATGTTAATGAAGTTGTTCCAGGCCTGTTTGAGTTTAACTCAAGCAGGGGAATATGAGTAATATGAAAAATATGTGGGGATGAAGACCCTAAGTTAAAAAGTCTGTGCAACATTGAATGTTTTTCATTCAGCGTGCATTTCAGAAGAAGATAGAAAGCAGCCAGAAAGTGGTAGGGGAAAAAGCATTAAGGGCCAGATTTTCCTTGTTGTGATCTCTGGATCAGTGTTTACAAAAGCAGGACAAACCTGACACGGATGCTGCTGTGCACAGCTGTGGAGAGGCTGGAGTTGAGCTTCACTACTCACTTTACTTTCTTCCCAGAAATGCTGTGAGCAGTCTTAGAAGCCCAGCAAAGATGATACAAGTGAGAAATTGCCATCTCTGTCTAGGCTATCTCTCCAGATTTTTTGTTTTGAAACAGACGATTGATTTATAAAAGAATTAAAAAGTATTGGAGGTAGAATTTGGGAAGCAGCTGCTTAGCTGGTGATCTTTTGTAAGAAAATCATGCAAATGTTCAAATATGAGGAATTTTTTTTATAGTGTTTTATTTCAGGAAAGATAAAATAGCTCTGACCTGAAATGACCTAGATTTAAGAAGGGAAAAGCAAAATGAAAGGACTAAGATGTCCTAGATTTAGAAAAACAGATTCCATTGTCAACTGAGCTAAGTTTTTGTTTCAGTTAATTGAAAACCTTGCAGAATTTTGCTGTCATTCAATATTCCTGGAGCTCTTCACATGAATTTTTGCTTTGAGAATGGACTAAAATAAAAAAAAAATCATAATCCAGGCTTCTCTCCAGGAATTGGTTGGGAAAAGGTTTCCTAACTGCTCTTTGTGGGGCAGCAGCATCCTTGCACAGCTTCATCATTTACTGTACATGAACAGTGAATGGGAATGGCTAGGGAAGGGAAGGAAGAGGAGCGGCTTAGGACCAAACTAGGTGCAAAAGTGGAGTTTAGTGCTGCACAGCCCAAATTTAAACACCAAAAAGATACGAAAATGGGATTTCTTTCCTTTTTTAGATGTATTCTAGAGGGTAGAGAGCTTTCTTGAGCATCTGGGAAGAGGTTTTCTTGGGTTTTTTAGTTCTGGGTAGGCAATGTTACTAATGGGCAGCATTAGAAGGACAGTAGCTGTGTTTAGTACTGAATAAAAATAAGATGCTCTTTTTGGTTGGTATATTCTGCATTATTTTTCCTGAAAAATAACAGTCATGGAGACACCTGGTTGAGAGCAGAAGAATTTTTTCCCTTTTAAAGAGCAAAGCTTTCTGTTCCCTTTGGTAGCAGTTAATATTTCAGACAATGTGGGACTGCTGCTGGCCAGTCAGGAGCAGAATGGACAAATATTTTCATCTTAAATATTTTTCTTAATAATAGCTTCAAAGGCAGAAAAAATACTGCTTGTTCAACTGCAGTTGGCTCTGGTGTGCTGTGGCCTGGCAAAGTCCAAGCTGTAGGGAAGGGAAGACCTTGCACTTTGGTGATGTCCCTGGGCAGCCTGGAATGGCAGGAGGCATTTTGCCATGGGCTGTGGCACAACTCAAGTGCTTCTGGCAGGAGTGATCCAGCAGGAAGAGATCTCTCCAGGACTAAAGGAGTTGCATCAGGTTTTATAGGAAATAAATGGATTTCACCATCAAGTCTCAATGAAAATCTTCATAATCAATGGTGGAGATTGGAAGTGGCCTGGGTGTGATGGGATGGATGGAGAGGTGACCAGCAGTTGTTAAATGGAACAGTTGACCTCACTCTGTGACTTGAGCAATCTCCTGCCTGTGAGTGAGGAGACAGGGATGCTGAAGGTGATATTTGAGGAAGCTGGGGAGACTCATGAGGGAGATGTAGTAAAGCTCAGTGTTTCTTTCCCCATGTCCTCTAGCAGTTGTGCTCCTTCTGTTGAGTCAAGGGATGGGACAGGGAGGGAGGAAGAGCTCCTGCCAGATGGGGGAACAGTCTGCTGGAGGATCAGGGCTAGTGGTTTGCACCTAGGCTGCTTCTTGTTCCTGCTTTGATGTTTAAATTGGGACAGAATGGCTGGAGGCTGGGAGAGGATAAATTGGCACAAGGTGGGTGCTTGGTGCTGTCAGCCCGGCAGGGAAAAGGGCAGCAGATGGGAATAGAGCCCCTGGGGATTACTGTATGGGAGTCACAGCATTAAACAGGAATATCACCTTGCCTTCTGTTTTGCTGCCATGAATTAAGAGAGAGGAAATCATGGATTTCCGAAGGCAGCTTTCCTTATGACATTCCTGGCTGCAAAGGGAGAGCTGGAGCAGGGAGAGTAACAAGAAACAGCTTCAGACACGATTCTGTTCGGTTCAGAGTGAAACAGCATCAACCTGCTGGGGAGCTTTTGAGGAAGAAAAAGAAGGGTTTTAGAGAAAGATAAACTGTGACTGAGGGAATTGAGAGTGCAGAGAATTGATTAGGAGATGGTGGGCTGCAGTGGAGGCACAATGTCTGTCTGAGGTGGGCAGGCACTGGGAGCACCCCAGGAACTGCACTGCTCTTCCCAGCCTGTCCTCCAGCAGCCCTGGGGCAGAGCTTTGCTGCCTATGATTTCAGAGCTGGGGG
>VWZO01015723.1:618544-635576 GCA_013396975.1 Bucco capensis
AAGGAACCACTGAGCACTTCTGAACATTCTCCATTAAATCCCTTATTAGGTCATGAATGGAAAAAAAAAATTAAAAAGGCAGCGAAAACTTTGGAAAGAGATGTTTGGAATTCTCACCATGGTTTTATTATCTTCCTGGCTTTCAATGGCCTCACTGTTGGCAGTGCTGTAAGTGGGAGTTGTGAACTGATGGTACAGGGCACAGCTGAAAGAACACAGCTTCTTTGCCACTGCCTCTCCAGTACAGCAGCAACATTCACAACTAGTGCAAAGCTTCATTCTTCTCCCTGTTCTTCCACCACTGAGCATGTGGAAGTCTCCTCCTTCATGGGAACTGCACTTCTTCATCAGATTTCCCTTTTTTTTTTTCCCTTTGGCTGTTTTTGCTGACAGGGTTTTCCAGTTTAAAAATTGGAGTCAAATAGAGGTATTGTTTGTGATTACTGCAGCACAGTCAGAAAGGGCACAGAGACTCTGCCATTTTAAAGAACAACTAAATCTCCAGAGAATTGGAGTGGTTGGCTTTGGTGTGTGTTATTCCTGACTGTAGTGCACAGCGTTCAGGAACTGGGAAGTAGAAGCCACCTGAAAGCAGAAGAATTGGGGCTGTGTGCCAGCAAACATTGCTTCTTCCCAAGTGTTTCCAGGCACAAGTGGCTGGTGCTCTAGGGTCTGCAAGCCAACAGTTTTCAGAGAGTCTGTTAATGTGGAAGCAGAATAGGAGGATTCCTGCAATTCCCTAGGAAATGTGGTTACTTGAAACCTTCCAGGGAAGAGAGGAGAGACCGTGGGGAATCAGCTTTGATCAGACCAACAGGGCCAAAATTGGCCCTGGAAAGTGCTGCTGGATTGAAGAAGTTACCACTGGTACCTTCTCCATCTCTCAGGATTCAGGGGAGGGATGGCAGAGCTGCTGCTAGGTGTTTTCCTGCAAAGGATTCTCTTCTATACCACCACTGCTTTCACTTTCTGTTCCTGCAGAAAGCTGCAGCTGGTGGGGAAGGTGGGGAGGGGAAGGCAGCTTGAGGTGGAAGCTGGCCACGGTTTAGTGGTATGGTAGTGATAGCTATGGTTGGACTTGATGAGCTTAGAGGTCTCTTCCAACCTTCACGATTCTGTGTGAGCAACCTGCTCTGGATTCTCCTGCTCTTGCAGGGGGCTTGGACTAGATGATGTTCAGAGTTCCCTTTATTCTGTGATACATGCTTCCTTCTTCTCCCAGCACCGTCATGCCTCGCTCAGAAGGGTGCTCTGCTCTTACTCTCTCATTTCTCTTTCTCCATCCCTTTTTCCCTGCCTCAGCAGCTTAAAAAAAAAAAAAAAAGAGGGGGGGAAAAGAGGGGAAAAAAAATTCCTTTCTTTGCTAGCCCTGTTACTGTGCTCTCCTCTCCTGTGCTCGTGTCCCAGAGCCGTGCTCGGGTCAGCAGCGAGCTAACGCTTTTGTCAGCGTGATTAATAGCGCTGTGGATTGTCGTTAATTCACTGGCTAATGACTGCAACTCTGGCCGCTCCCGGAGTAATCGGGTGATGTATGTGGGGAGCCAGCACCTCATGGCAGAGGTGAAAATCATTTCGACAAGTCAAATATTGTCACAGGGAACAAATGGCTCTCCCTCTTAATAAAAATTAATGAATTTTTTTTCACCGCCGGCCTGCTAAATGAAGCTGTGGAGTGCCTGGGCCGAGGGAACGCGCTCGCTGCACTTAAGCACTTCATTTGATGGGTGCAACTCCAAACAGCTTTGTTCCACTTGGGATGGGATGTGGCCAAGCAGTGCTGGGGGTTTGGCTTGGGTTTGTCCTGGTGGGAAGTTTCTGGCCCTGTTTGTGTTGGGAGGGAAAAGAGAGAGAGGAAACGAGAGTACAGTGGGGGTCATAGAATTGTCAGGGTTGGAAGGCACCTTAAAGCTCCTCTAGTTCTAACCCCCCTGCCATGAGCAGGGACTCTTCCCACTAGAGCAGCTTGCTCCCAGCCAGCTTGGCCTGCAACACTGCCACCATCTCTCTGGGAAACCCAGGCCAGTGTCTCACCACCCTCATGGGGAACAACTTCCTCCTAACATCTAATCTAAATCTCTTCTCCTCTAGTTTGGATCCAAAAAATGGATGAGTGTTGGGGTTGGACTAGCTGATGTGCAGAGGTCCCTTCCAACCCCTCATGTTCTGTGGTTCTGTTGAATATCAGTAAGTAGTGGCTCCCTCCCTCAGTTCTTTGAAGGATGTCTGCAGAGTGCCCTGGGTGCAGAGCTTTGGCAGAGTCACCTCTCTGTGCCTCTTCCCTTCTGTCCACTCCTTGCCCAGGCAAACCTCCAGTTATACCAGTGTCCAAATAGCTGTAGACACTTGTTACCAAGCCTGGGCATGGGTGGGAATTCTGGGAGAGGCTCTTCCTGTCCCTGGTGGCTTTCAGGACTATGCTGGAGAATGGACTGAGAAGTGATGTGGCAGAGGCAGCATCTTGGAGAGCTTAGCAGAGAATTTTGGTGCTGTAGCAGGAGCATTGAGGATTATTAATGGTACTGTATTTCAGGATGGAGATGCTCTTTCTCAGACTAAATCTGAGCAAAGTCTTGATTGGTTTTGACTGTTAAAGATCCCATCAAGATCTTAAATCCTGTTTCCTCTGCAGGAATATATTGGATAATGATGTATTGCCAGGTCTTTGGGGTGATGTGTTCTTCCCTTATGCTCTCAAGTGTGTGCAGGTACATGAGGCATTTGATTCCAAACATGACCAGTTTAGAGATATCGAAAAGAAATGATACTGGAACCCCTAGTTTATAATTTCTACATTGTACTGGAGACTGTGGGGATTTATAAATGCAGCAGGACAGTGAACAACATCTTGCTGCAGGTCCTGCTTCTGCAGTGTGTTTGTTGGTGTACTTGGAGCCTGGCTTTGAGGGAGACAGAGCCAATGAAACCCTGCTGAAGCAATCCCAAATCTGGGCTAAGTGTTACTGGGTTGAAAATCAAGTTCTGTGCAAGAAACAGAGCCTGTCTCTGAAAGGACTTAGAAAAGTGGAAAGTTAAACTTTTGTTTTAAAGTCAGCTGGTACTTACATAAACCAGTGCTGCTTTAAATAAAATACACTTTATTTTGGCCTTGTCTAGGACTAGACCTGCAGTAGATCCATTCCTATTTTTAATAACAGATCTGTAAGCATGCAGGCAGCTAGCCTGTGCTAGGAAACTAGACCCAGAACCATGTGCATTCAATTGTGAGAAGTTTTCTGACGGAGCTGGACAATATTTGTGGAATAAATCTTAATTGCTGTGTGGGAATTTGTCAGTACAGTTTAACTTCCAGCAAGAAAGGGGATTTTTTTTTTAACAAGGCTAAAACATTGGTCATTCCATAAAGTTCTGCTGAAATAGCTTGAAGTGATTTGGCAATGTGGGACTGAAGTAGTTTGGAGCATGGTATTAAAAATATAATCTGAACTGATACCTTTCTTTTTCTTTCAATTAAATACAATTTCAAAGCTATATTCTTTTTTAAATGGGATTTATTAGTTCTTTCTTCTGTAGATACTGATACAGGAGGGAGAAACCCTGACTACCAGGAAGAATTGCACTGCTTTATCTACCTATGAACATTTAAGTTGTATAAATTCATGTTTGGGTCCCGTTTCCAAACTCTGTTTCCCAGGATGTGCTGAGAGGTTCATTGCTTTCGTTCCCTTCTGCTGCTCTCCCTCAGTATTCCACATTGCTCCAGTTTGTTGCATTTTTGGAGGCCCAGGAAGGTCAGGGCTGGTGCAGGGTTTGCTTTACTTCCAGAAGAGGAGGCTGGAAGAGTTAATATCACGTGGGAAAAGGTTTCTCTTTCCTAAAGCAAATGCTGTGCAGTGCATCTCCTTGGAAGAAGCAGGCAAATGACTGGGGAAGGTGTTGAGACTTGGGTTGCTTTTCTCTGTTGTCTTGTGTGGTTGTTTTAGTTATTTATTTTATTTAAATTGTAGTTTTAATCATGCCTCTTCCTCGAGGAAGCTCTATTCTCTTTACTTAAGATCATGGGCTGCTGGCAGCCAGAATCTGCTTATCCAGTGTATTTGAGCCCATTAGCTCTCTGTACTGTGCTGTTGAGGGTGGGTTTTTTTGTTCTTTTTTTCCCCCCTTTTGTATATTTCTGTTAGCCTGGACATTTTCTTTGAGGAGAACAATTTTTTTGACAGCATCCATACTGTTTTTATCTTGCATTAAGCTGTTGCAGCATGTATTTGTGAGGCAGTTCTTTCCAGGCTGGAACTGAAGCTTCCATAGTGCCACTACCTCGAAATTCTTCATTATGTGTTTTTCCTCTTCTAGTCTAATATACTTTTCTGCAGTTATCCTTGAAAAGTGATTTTTAAATGACATTTAGAAGATACTAATTTTCCAATAGATAATGAATGAATGCATTTGCTTCACACAGTAAATAACTCTAGGCAGAGCTTCTCCTTCCCACCCTGCTCTTAGTGCCTGCAGCATCCTTTGCCCCAGCAGACTGCCCACTCCTCACATTCATCTCCTTAGGGTAGCTATGTGGCTGTTAGAATCCAGGAGCTGAAGAGTTAAGGCACAAATAAAAGCTCAAGTTCAGACTGTCAGCTTAGATAGTGCTTAGCAAGGGTCGAGGAAAAAAAGCCAGTTGTGATTTAGAAGAAAAACAGTGAGATTTGACCAATTCCATGGAATACCTTTCTTAGCCCCAGGGCAAGTGGAAGTGGTATATTAACCAAGGAATAGAGCAGAGGAGGAAAAAGGCCAAATCACATTTCTTTGAAACAAAGAGGCTTTTTACCAGGAACAAGCCTTGATAAAAATTACAGTGGCATCGCAAGTCATTTCACTCTCCCTGCCTGGGGCTAGATTAGAGCAGTGAGGAAATAGGGGATGCAGCAGCCCTGAAATACAAATACAGGAGTCCCAGGAGCGTTTTTAGTATAAATAATCCTTTTTAGAATAATGGAGTGCCTTTAAATAGGGCCAGGTGCAGGGTGCAGCACCCAGGATTGCTTTGGGAAAGAGCAGAGGGAAGTGGCATAGCAGATGTTGGGTGAGGGCATCTTCCTCAGGCTTCTGCATCTTCCTCAGGCTTCTCCATCTTCCTCAGGCCTCCACATCTTCCCAGATTTGGACTGCAAACAGAATCTAATGAAATCAGCTCAAAAATCATGTTAGTGGCTCTATCAGGCTAAGCCCTGAGAATACTGAGGTGTGCTTATGGAGTGCATGAGTCTCAAACTACAGCAGAGCTCCCTGGTGGATTTCCATAGGAGATCATGAGGTTTCTAGCTGCTGTTGCTTGGCATTTAATTCACAGCAACTTGGGCAAATCCTTCTGCTCAGGAACTTGATGCTTATGTCCCACCATCAGTTGCTGAACTTGCTGTCATTCCTGTCCTACATCTTGCAGAAGAAGTGCTCCTAGGAGCACTCTCTGTCAGAAGTGACTTGTAAATAGACTTCTGGGCTAAAAAGCACTAGGAGTAAACATATGCTTGTGAATTTTGTAAATAAAAAGTGCCATTGGCCACACACAACTCCAGGAGGACTCAGCTCAGGGACTGAGGGAGGTTTGTGAGCTACTCTTGAGCTGGAACAGTTAGATTTGGTTTAGCCAATGTGGGGTGGATCTCTTGGGGACCTCCTTTAGCAGTGGGACTGTGCATTCTGCTCTGTGGCTCATCAGCAAGAAGTGTTTGAGGGCATGAGAGGCTTTTAGAGACTGAGTTTTAAAGACTTGCCTGGGCTAAGCCATTAGCAAAAGTGCCACAAGTTTTACAGGATGCATTTTGGGGTAGGTGTAAAGAATAGCTTTAAGTAGAAATGTGGTATATTTGTGCCTAACTGGATGTTGAAAATGTCTGTATAGTGTTAGGAGAGCTGAGGAACACAGTTTGCAGAGCACAGCCCTCCTTAGGGTGGTAAAAATAGTGGGAAGCCACTTTTCCCTCTTGCTGCAGAGCTCTGCTGCTTGGTATGCCACATAAAATGGGTGAGCTTCTCTGGAATTTCTTCCCTTTTTTTTTCTGGCCAGAGATGGAAAATCCAACTTATCTTGTGGCATTAAAATGTGTGCCTGTGAAAATAGAGCTGTGCTCTTGACACCCACCTCACGGCTCAGTCCGCTGGCTGGCATTGATTCCCTGAGCTCCTTTCATTGTGCCCAGGCTGCTGACACTGTCCCTGTGCCTTGCTCTGCCCTCCCTCCTCTGCTCCATGCCTGGGCTACGTTTGTCTGGCCCATGTTAGGCAGTAGAAATTGTTATTGATTAATATGAATATTGAGCGTGTTTGTGAAAATGTCCTTTGCCCAGTGCTATTAATCTGCTCTGTTAATAGTGGCAGGACTCCTGTTCTGGACCCTGGGGAACCCACAGTGAGTTGAATGACAATGAGACAGTGACAACAGCCCAAAAGCTTTCCCTTGGCAAAGATGTGAATTCCAATTGCAAGGTCTCCTTTTGGAGACTTACAAATGCTTTATTCTTCCTGTGTGCTTTGACATCCAGGACTGAGAGAAATCTCCAGTGCTGTTTGTTAGGGTTTGGAGAGCTGGGCTAGCTCCACTTCGTTAGTTATTCACTCTAAAGAGCTCCCATTTCTCCTAGCACAGAATTTTATCTTGCAGTCATTATTTTCAAGTTTCACTTTACTGCATTTCCAGCAATGTGCAATTGGGCCAGTTCTGTAGTTGGAGGGATTTTTTTTTTTATTTCTTTTAAAGAGGAAGCATTTTGTTGCACAAATAAGCCAAGCCCTGGGAAGCACTCAGGTTTTTCTCCACAAAGCCTTTCATCTCTCCCTCTCCAGATTTGCTTTCCCTTGTGTTATTTCTGTGGATTCTTCCCCAATGTTTGTCACACCTCTGTGTGTGACACACTCTACCTTTCTTGTGATGCTGGTTGGAGCTATTATCTTGTAAATAGTTTAGAGACAGCAATCCCAAAGGCTTAGTTATGCCAATGGCTTTAATAATACCATGATACAACTGGGGTTTTTTTCCCCTTAGAAGAACCTGCTTTCTCTCCTGCATCCAAATATCCATTGAATTCATTCCATTTTCTAGCAACGTCATCTTGAATTCAAATATAAACCAAAATACTGAGCACAGAGATAAGGTCAAGTGGAGTTAGAGACAACAACATTTTCTGAGGAGTTTGATTCTCCAAGGATCTGATGTGGAAATATTTTTGATGCCTGCTTGAAGCAGACTTTTACTGGAAATCTAATACTGGCATTTAGTGGAGAGTGATTTGGGCACTTTCCCTGCTGGTTTTACTAGAGGAAAATGTGTATTAAGGAGCACATTGAAATGCTGTTTCAAGCTTTATTCTTCCTTTCTGCCAGAAGAAATCCCTTCATAAAAGAAAACACTGAATTTTTTTACTTAAAACCAAAAGCACTTTAAATCCTTAATACCTGCTCTTCTTGCAGCCAAGTTCTGGAGCAACTGTGTTTTAGAACCTTGATCAAAAAATCCATTGGATGAGCTCTCTGCTCTCCTCTGCCTTTATTTGTTCTCTAGGCTGGGAGCTTTCTGTGTCTTTTTAATAAGAGGTCTGGGCTCTGCTTTGAGAGGCAGAGTTACAATCAAGTCAAAACAGCCCATAAATGTGAAACCTGAAACACAAATATGCAAAGTAAACATGGAAGAGGTGTTATGTTTGCAAATGGTTAGTGTTTATCCTAGTCCTTTTCCTTTCCATTCGTCCTGTTTCCCTCTCCTGCCTCATCCCTCACTGTCTCCATCTCTGAATAACTCTGCAGTTCTTCCTATTCTCCAGGACTCAATTGGTTTTTAATGTGTTCTACAGCAGTTCTTCATTAGACAGAGAGGTTCAGGGCACTTTGATGAAGTCCTCAAACACCAATTGCAAAGTCAGAGTAACTTGGATGCTCCGTAGGAAGTGTGAAAGCTTTCTGGTGGGAGAAGTGCACAGAGCTTCTGTCAGCCCTGGGAGCTGAGCAGGGATCTCCAGCATGCTTTGTATTCTCTCTTAGCAGCATGCTTTCTGGCAGCCCAAGGCACATGGGGTAGCTCTCCTTGGGCACAGTGGCATGCTGGCAAAACCACTTCCCATCCATGACCACTTCCCTCCCTCTGTGTTTATTGCCCAAGTGCTTTTTAACTGTAAAACTCATGGAAATGATGAAGGGTTTTTTTGTGAATGAATGAAAGAGGAAAAAAAAGACATTTCTAAATGTTCTTTGAGAGGACAATTTACCTTTCCTCCTGCAGCAGTTGGAGTTGGATGGACAACCTTTGAGAGCATCACTCCAGTGTGTGAGGGCTGTGCAGAGCCCTAGCCCCACGTGTGGGCAGGGATTGCTCCTTGCCAGTTTCTCTTCTGGCTGCTGGATGTGCTGCTTTCCAACCAGCATCCACTAGCAGATGTGGTAGATCCCAGTGCAGCTTAAGGTGAGAAGAAGAAAGGAAGGAAGGAATTTTGTGTCAGGCTCAAGGATCTTGAGTAACTTTATTGTCCTTTCTTCAGCCATTAAGTATTAAATAAATATAGCCTGTAGATGGAGGAAAAGGCATTTTTGTATGGCTGAGAAGCATTTAGTGCTTCAGTCTTACCCTTAATGAAAGAAGACTGATTCTTGTCACCGTTTTGGCACTAATTTGCATCCTTTCTGGCAGAAGGAAACCCAAGTATTTTAGCCTAGCTTCCAGAGATGGTTTTATACTGAATGTTAAGTCTTTGGCTTTTGTATGCAAACTCTTTGAGGTGTTACTAGTACCAGTCATGGTTTTCTTTAGGCTGAAGGCTCCCTGTGTGTAGAGAAGAATGTGCTGTTGTAGGTGAACTCTCTTGCCAACAGTTGGCTACCTTCACCAGCAGAGTGACTGGAAACCATTCCCAGATGAACTCCATACTGGAGTCTGATTGAGGATGGTGTTGGCCACCTTGACTACTTTGTTTTGACATTCCTGTTCACAAAGCAAGCTGCAGAAGGTCTGTATCCAAAAGAAGTGAGCCTGTGGGAGATGAGGTGCCAGCTCCTGCTGCTGCACAGTGCTCCGAGCCCGTGCCAGTCAGGCTTTGTCACCAAGGCCAGGCAGCTTCAGGCCAAGGAAGGGACTGGGTTTTCTGATGCTCTATTGTATTTCAGCTGTGGCCATCAGGTGGCAATCTGATCACTAAGATCATTCCCTGTGCTGAAGTCACTCCTTGGGTGGGTGCTGTTTGGTGCTTTCCAGGGTCTTTGGTGGGTTACAGATGTGTCTTCTGAGTTTTGGTGTGTGCTCAGCTGCCAGCTTTCTGCTTGGGTCAGGACAGTGAGAGCAAGCAGAGGCTCCTGCAGAATTCCAGCTGGATATAGGAGATGGGATACCTCCTTGTTAGAGCTGACCTGGAGTAACTGATAGATGGGCAGCACAGGATTGTGAGGTTGGCAGCTAACAGCAGCTCAGCACTTACCTGCTTCAGGGGAGTATTTGCTTTCCTGGCTGATAGGAGCTGTGGTGTGGAGACTTCATTCCCAGCTCTGCTGCTCAACAAACCACTCAGCAAAATGACTTGGCTTTTTCCTGATGAAACCTGCTGAGAGTACAGCAAATAGAGACAGGATCCTGTCACCCCAGAGTTACAAATGGGGCGTTGCTTCCTGCAGGTGTGAAATACTCCATGCTTGCACAATATCCAGCATCTTTTTGTTTGGTTGCTTTGTTTTTTTTCTAAAGAAAAAGCCATCCATTGCAGGAAGCTCCATGCTTCTGCTCAAAGTCTTTTCTTGGGCCTGAGACTGCAGGCTGGCTTCTGAGGCAAAGAATGAGTCTGGTGGGTGCCTGTAATTCTTCTCCTTGTTGTTTGGAAACCACAAAGAGCTGTGTTTTACACACCTGTTGTATTAACACAGACCAGTTTGACAAGAGCATCCTCTGAGCTGGCAGCACTGTAGACTTCAGCCTGTTGGGATTTCATGGATAAGCAAAATGAACATCCCATTTTGGAGCTGGTTGCCACATTTGAGCTCGGAAAGTCCTTCATGCTGTGGCAGCCAGCAGCACAGTGCTGAGGTGTGTTACAGGCTCAGTCCTGTGTGCTCTTGGTATTCCCATTGCTCTGGAGGGGAGTTCTGAGCAGAGAAGGAAAGGAGGATCAGGCTCAGCTTTGTATTTATTCCAAGGTCAGGGAAGTGCAAGGCAGGTTGTGCTCCCTGATCAGATGTTGGTTGGCTGACATGAATTCATTCCTGGAGTGTTCTGCAAGTGTCCCTAGTGCAGGAGCTGGAGATGCTCCTGGCAGTGTACAAGATGCTTGCTCATTTCACATCAGTAGATATTTCTTGAGCAGAGCTTTTTATTGTACAATAATAATGTTAACTAAAGTATTAAAGAGCAAATACAAAGCCTACAGAAAAACCACCCAAAATCTAACACATTGTTCCTTCCACCACCATTTCCTTTAACATCAGGCTTTCTTTTCCTTTCATTACAGCTGCTAAATAGATTATTCATGAGGTCTCACCACTACCAAAGCATCACTCTCATTGGTGTCACACAGATTTTAAGCCTCTGCCCATATCTGATTATCTGTGGAAACAACCTTTCAATGGAGCTTTTGATAGAGCAGCTCTCTTGATAGAGCTTTGAAGGACTAATTTTAGTTTCATGACAATAACAATAAGGTCAAGTTGTATTTCTGTGCTGCTTTTCACATAAGCAGACATTGCAGAGCACTGCAATGCTTGCTGCTAGAAGAGGGGCAGGTGTAGGACAGCATGGTTGTCACCAGGGAATGGCCACAGCCCACATGCAGCAATCTCAGAGCAACTGGAGATTGCTCCTGGAGGACAGGCTGTGTTCCATGCAGAGTGATGCTGAGAGGAGCACTGAGGCTGATCCAAGGGTACAGTATGCAGTGAGGGCAGTCTGGATCATCCTGATAGGCCTATCAGCAATCTGATAACCTGAGAGAGATATATAGATATATATTTAACATATATATATATATATTTAACATATATATTATATATATATTTTTAACACACGTATATTTTATATATATATAAAAATGATATTTTATTATTTCTTTTGAAGTATGAGGTCAGTCAGATGTGGCTTCAACTTAAGAGTGAAGGAAAGGTGGATGAGAGCTGGCCTGCTTGTCCCACAGAAGAAATGCAGTGAGCAGAGCTCAGCAGAGGAGTCTTTAGACTTCGTGTCAATTGGAAATGGTCACAGGTCATGCTCCAGTAAAAACTAGGCTTTTTTTTGNCAGCCCACATGCAGCAATCTCAGAGCAACTGGAGATTGCTCCTGGAGGACAGGCTGTGTTCCATGCAGAGTGATGCTGAGAGGAGCACTGAGGCTGATCCAAGGGTACAGTATGCAGTGAGGGCAGTCTGGATCATCCTGATAGGCCTATCAGCAATCTGATAACCTGAGAGAGATATATAGATATATATTTAACATATATATATATATATTTAACATATATATTATANCTGTTTCTTAAGTGCAAAAGAGGCTAATCATAGAGTAGAAAATAATTTGACTTGCTAATAGGAGGAGAGAAAACATTGACAGCAACCACAAGTATGTTGAGGCTCGTGGAGCAGCTCGGAGCTATGAAAGCTTGTTTCTGGCCAGGTGTGGGAGGGAGGAGAGCTTCCCTGAGCCCAGGAAACACTGGCAAGCTGCAGCAGCCACTGCTCTCCAGTTCCCCAAAGCTGGAGCAAAGGAAAAAGAATGTTGGCAAAGGAATCAGAATCCTCTTTTTCAGTAAAGTCTGCCACCAGGTTTCTTAGGTGTGAACTCAGGAAAATCTTTCTTAGGCATTAAGAGAAATGAATCTTGAGACAGAAGGTGCCTTCTGAGGGCAGAGCAGAGCTGCAGCATGCACACCTCTATCCAAGCCTTGCTTTTCCAGCTCTTCTTCCCTGATGCTTTCCCTTTGGCAGCAAGAGCTGCGTTCCCCAGAGCAGGGAGAGCTGTGGGTTGTGTTGGGTGCTGTGCTTGCATCCCAGGGCAGTCATTAATATGCACTGTGGCAGTCCCTCTGCTCCCGGCCTGGGCCACAAGGAGCCAGTTGTTGGACTTGTTATCCTAGTGGAAACGACTGTGCAGTGAAAGCATAGTCATGCTGCCTCATGTTTAATGGAGACATGGCAAATCTGTTCCCAAAATACTTCAGCTACTTGTATTGTATGACAAATGTGTTTTTCTTTCCCCCTTCATCTGTTTCCCTCCCCGCTCTCTTTTTTTTTCCCCTTTTTGGATGAAGAAAAAGCTCACTTTTGGTTACATATGAATGTTGTAGCATAGCAGTTGACTCCTCATGGGAGAATCCCCAAATATGATTGCCCTCTGAGTCTGCCATTTTCACTCTTAAGCTTCCTATTTCTTAGGTATTTCAGGCTCCCTAGGACTTGTTGGTTTCTCCCTAGACTCCCTTTTTTCTTTAGCATGCTCAGCACTGCTTGTGGATCTTGCTCCTCAAGCTTCTGTCATGTTCATGCTGCTGTTTGGCATCACCAGGTGTGTTCTCATAGGACCTGGTTAGCAGGGAACCCTGAGCTCCTCTTCTGTGCTCTCTTTCCATTCTTGAAAGACAACCAGCAGAGTGACCCTTCAGCAGTATGACATGACAGACTTGCAGCTAGCTGGGCTAGGGATTGGCATCCCTGCTCAGTGTGGGGAGGTTGGAATTAGATGATCTTTAGGGTCCCTTCCAACCTGCCCATCCTATGATTCCACCTCCTCCTCCCATGGCACTGAGCATTGTGCAAACACCCCAAAGACTCTTCCCTCAGCCCCAGCTCAGCTCTGGAGGTGAGGATTACCCTGCTTGTTTTTGTTGCCAACTTCTAACCCTAAGGTGTGCAAACTAGGCTCTGTGACCCTTTGTCCCCAGAGGAGATGACCTGATGTTCACCTGAGTGTTTCAGTGTGTTTTGTTCTGCTGTTTCCCCTTTTAGGTGACAGCGAGATTGTAAATAATATGTACGAGACCGACCCCGATCTCCTTGCTGGTGACAGCGCAGAGGAGGAGACAGAGGACAGTATTATGTCCCCAATCCCTGTGGGACCTCCATCACCCTTCCCCACCAGTGAGGACTTCACTCCCAAGGAGGGCTCACCTTATGAAGCTCCCGTCTACATTCCTGATGACATTCCAATCCCACCAGATTTTGAACTCAGAGAATCTTCGATCCCAGGGGCAGGGCTAGGGATTTGGGCCAAAAAGAAGATTGAAGTTGGGGAAAGATTTGGACCCTATATGGCAGTACAGAGGAGCACATTAAAGGAAACAAACTTTGGATGGGAGGTAAGCCTGCTGAATGTGCTAACCACATTCATTTGTCTTCTGTGCAAACTGTTGGTAAAGCTGGACTGAGGGCAGGAGCAGTGACTTTGCTAATGCCACATTTCCCTGCAGTGTTTGCCATCCCTGATGACAAGCAGCATTTCCAAAGCAGCACAAAGAAATCCCTTTGAAGGTAGCTTCTTGGGCTCCACGTCCTGCTCTGGCTCCATTGGAGCAGGTTGGGTTTAAATGATGTTGGGTCACTCCTTCAAGTGCTTGTCATTTTCAGATTGTGTTCAGGACTTGTCACAGTGGCAGAAGTGTGATTAGTGGCATCATGTTGTGTAGTTGGGTGTTACACCTTTGACTTGCAGCCCATGTTAGCTGGGCAGCTGTTATTAACTGGCCAGAGAAAAAGCCCATGTACCCATTAACAGCCTGGATGTTCTTGAGCTCTTGTTCTGCAGCAAAGATAAAGAAATGTGAAAGTCATTTTTCCCTAAGAGCTAAGCAAAAAAACCCTCAGTCTTCAACAGGGAAATCATCACTATCCCAGAACTCCTTTCTTTCTCCCTGCTTCCAGAAATCATCTGAGTCTCTTCTGCCTCTAGAATCTGGATTTGAAAATATCTAAGAAGGACCATAAATGAGAGGAGATTCTGTGAACAGCCAAATGCATCCTAGGATTCCTGCTGTGTGTGCACAGCCCTGTGCCAGTGTCCATTAGGGAATGTGTCATTGCTGTAGCCCCAACCTCCAGCCCAACACTCCACTACCCTTTCTGTGCATCCATCTGCTGGCTTGTGTCTGGAGGAAGCTGCTGCCTCTGGGGCAGATGGCTCAGAGAGGTTTGGCTGCTGTCTGCTAGGCTAGCCCTGGCCCTCAGGGTATGTGCAAGCTGAATTTCACCTCTCTTTCCCCTGGGTGAAGCAGTAACTTGGCCTGTTCTCTCCATCAGCCACTAACTGCTGTGAAGCCATGGGTTAAAAGCTATTGGAGGAGCACAGAGGTGAGGAGCAGCTGAGGGCTAGAGCTGTAAGGCTTCCCAAGGGAGGAGCCCAGCAGTGGCAGCACACAAGCTCTCTTTTCCTGCAAGATGAGGCCATACTCAAGCAGTAACATTTTAAATTGTGTCTGATTATATTTACACTCTTGATTGTGAAGCCTGAAGAAAAGCAGTGAGCAGTTTGAGTCAGTGAAGCCCAAGGAAGTAGGAGCAGATGTTTGTGTTTACTTTTTGAATGTGTCCAAAGTGCAGGAAAAAGCAAAAACCACTTGCTATAAAAACAAAACTCAATCATGTTTGTCATTCTGCAGGAGGAAATGTCTGAGGAGCTAAAATCTGACTTTGGTTGAGTGACTAAGTCAAGAGTTTCCTTCTTTTTCTCTCTCCTAAAGAAGGGAAATGGGGTGGAGGGTTTGGATTCCCTCTTCTCCCTGCCAGTGGCATCCCTCAGAAGTTCATCTTTGTGTTAGATGCTTTTCTCCTGAATAACTTGACAGGATATTTGAATAGCATGACTGGATTAGCTGTAAAACATGGGGGGGTTGTTGCTATCCTGTTAATAATATCCTGGCAATAGCTCCATGTTCAGGGAGGCTCCAGGTGTGAGATTGCTTGCTGTGCTGGTCACTTGAAGGTCTCTTGAAGCTAAGCACAATTTTCCTCTAGGAACATGCAGCATTGATTCTTTATAGGCAGCAATATGGAAAAAAGAGATGTAATATTGTGAACTCTCTTTTCCTGAACCTAGGATTTGGAGGTGGCATTGGTTGGTTGTGTTTTTGTGGGGGACAAAATGCTCTCTCCCTTGGCTGCTAGAAGTCAGATCAAATTGGAGCAATGCAAATCTTTCTTTTTCTCCCAATGACCTTGGCAAAGTTTTGTCCTTGTGTTTCATATTTCTGATAAAAGTTTGTATTTACATTTGTGTGTCTAAGCAATGTTCCCTCTCTCTCCTTTCTGCACTGAGTGCCCTATCTCTTTAGCTTCCCTCTGGGTTGACTTTGTGATACTGTTTGGTTTTGTAGAGGAAATAGAGCAAACTCTCCTGCTCTGGGGTGCTGCTCCCATGGCAGCAGTGTTCCTTTGTTCTCCCAGTTGCCAGGCACCTTTCAGAGCTGAAAGGAAGGACTACTTGTCCTCCATCAGATGTCCTCAAACACTGTCTCAGACCCACCCTGGCACTCTCTCTTTTGACTTTGCTTGTGCTTGCAGATACCTCTTGGAGTTTTCCACCTCTCAGTGTGTTTCAAGGCAGGTCAGAAACCTTTCAGTCCCTTGGTGCCTTCACCATTCCACTTGGGAGCTGCTTACCCAAACAGCTCCATGTGCTAGGTGGGAATTCATCTAACAGTCTGTGCTTGTGTTGGTTTCTTGGAGTACAAGGTTGGGAAAGCCTTCAAGAGGTGTTCTAGGCAGCTTTAAGTGATGCCACTTGTGCTAGGAAACTGTCATTTGGGGTATGATTCCATCCTCTGTTAATAAAATGGACTTGGCAGACAATTGGCAGAGACAGAAGAAAAGGGAAGGAGGTTTTTGTCACCCTTAGACTTGATGACTAGACTTTACCTCTGTTTCTTGCAGTAGTGAGGACTCTAATGACTCTGCTTCTTGTGGTCCATGGCAAGAGTTCCTTAAGCAGTTGAACGTGGTTTTTTGGCAATACTTCTCTGTAACTTGTAGTTTGAACTAGCAGTGACTTGTAAGGTTCCTTACTCATAACTCCTTATTGCTGGCTGATTGAGATATTACACTTCCATTATCTCTTCTGTTAGTTGCAGTAGTATTTTTACTCACCCCCAGCCTCCTTCTCTGCTCTGAGCTCTCAGTTCATTTCAAGAGTGGTTTACACTCTTGCTAATGGCACTTCTGTGGACATCCCCCACACCCAAATCCTGAAAACTGGGGTGGTTTTTGTTTGCTTTTAGTAGTCATCACTTCCTTAATTTTACTAGCGTTTCTGCTTTTGACACCAAAAATTCCTGCCCTTCATCACAGGAAATTTGTCAGCCTTGGACTAACTGAGGAGTGGTAGCATCTCCAAGAGCTTTACACCATGGTTTGAAGTGGCCATTGGTGAGCAGCAGCTCAGCTTTGCTAGGAGCTGGGGTTTGGGTGTTGTAGAGCATGCATTTTGGGGCTTAAAAATGTGGATTTGGCTTCTGAGTGTGGCCAGTCTAAATATCTCTGGGCTTGTGCCCACCTGTCAGCTCCTGGCACTGTGCTAGCAGCAAGGATGAAGCAGAGCTGCAGGATGCTGGAGCAGGCTCCAGAGTGTTATTGCAGCTCTGTGCATTTGGGGTTAGTTAAAGCTTGAGCATGCTAATTCAGCATATTAAAAGACAATATGAGTTTTAAAATGCTTCAGTTTGTGCTTCACTATTAATATCTGTTTCTTCTGGGTTTGGTGGCTGTAAGAAATCCATTTTGGAGAGCTGGAAAATGTGCTCTGGAGGCTTTGGTTTGAAAATGGTTCTCTCAATCCTGTCCAAGGCATTAACAGTGCAGAAAGAGCTTTTTCTTTTCAAACTTAGAGTAGAATGCTCTGTCTTACTTGCCAGATCTAGAAAAGAAAAAAAAAGAGATGTAATATTATTTTTATTGTTCTTATTATGGATGTTTTTCCTTTTGCCAGCAAGAGGGCACTGGGTTAAGGCTGTGTGAATGTGTCCTGCTTGATCTGCAACAAGTCTTGTTTCTGGATGTATTTTTTCCTTCAAATTTTGCTTTATGGCATGTTCTTAAAGAATATTCTTGGAATGACACCCCCCCCCCCCCCCCC
>VWZO01015723.1:635608-742744 GCA_013396975.1 Bucco capensis
CTGCTTGGAGAGCTTTTCCAGCATGGGGTGGCAGGGAAGTGATTCATGCTCATGTCATAGCAATAAATGAGATGTGTTGGGCTTGCAGCTCGCAGCCCTCAGAGGGATGATTCAAGAAGTGCTTCTCTAGGGTGGTGTGCTCTGGGTTTTCCCTCTGTGCTTCCCTTCCTGGCACTACTCTGCTGATCATCTCTATCTGCCTTCTTTCCCCCTCCCCTCAAAAGACCCCAGCCCAAAGGAAAAGCTTTGTGATTATTTAGTGTGAGGTGATTGCATTTCTGCTCTGCTCTCCTGATCCTATTACTTCCTTGCCTGCTGACACAGAACATACCACTCAGAGCACCCCAAATAAATCACAGCATGCTTGCACTTTATTGCCTCTGGGACCTAAAGGAAAAAAAAAATAACACCAGAGAAAAGATAATAAAATAAATAAAAAAAAACACATCATGATTTGGATCATCTTGTGGAGTAAATAATGGTATTTATCATAGCTCTGTTTATTTTTGCTAATTGAGAGGAGAATGGGGATCCTCTTCAGCAGCTGAATTCTAGGGGATTTGGAAGCACTCAGATAGGATTTTAAGCTCAGTTTGCTTCACAGGGTAAGCACCATTAATAAAATCTATTTATTAGTCCCTTTGTTTTAATTTCTCCTGTCAGAGAGCTGATCTGAAAGGCAAGAGGCTTCTCTTGCACTCGAGTTCTCTCACACTGCAGTGCCAGAGCCAGGCTGCTGCTTCACATGGGACAAATATTCCTTTCATTTAATACTTTGGGTAAAGAGAGAAAGACAAATAACTGTGGCAAAGAAAGCAGAGGCAGCAGCTAAGGGTGCAGAAGGCATCTGTGCCACTGGACAAACTCAACTGCCTTTTGACCATGCTTTAGAGTGTCAGTGATTCATAGCAGCTCAGCCTCCCTGTTCCCACAAAATGGAATGTTTCCAGTGTGGGGCAGGGAGCTCTTCTGTTTAGTCTGTCTGTTTGTTTGTTTGTTTTAGACTATTTTGTTTGTTTCTTAGAAATACTCCTGAGTGCTGAGGAGAAATAACTCCTCGTGCCTGGCCTTGATTGCTGAGAGGAGAAGAATAGTGTATTTCCTTGAGATTAAAACAGGAAGGAGACTGTCAGCATCCTTCTACCTGTGATGGTTTTGTCATGCTTGCCAGCTCCCTCATTTCCCTGTCAAAGCTGATAGGGTTTGCTAAAGCAACATCTTACCAAAAGATGCTTAGAGAAGTACTAGTCCTTTAAATAAGCCAAGAAATCCCCAAATGTTTGCCCTCATCTCTTACTCATGCCCTCCAACTCTTAGCCTGAAAGGATGTGATGACGTTTCTGTGCAGTTTGTGTCTCCTGATTCCTTCCTTCTCTCTGGCCCCTGCCTTTCCCTTTGCCTTGAGCTGTTCTCCAAGCCACAGCTGATGCTCTTGCAGGGAATGGGCAGCCCTGCAAAGTGCTGAGGAATGGTGTGTGTGGCCATTCCCTGGGTGAAGTGTGTTCCCTACACACAAAACATTTCCCCTGCAAGGTTGCTTCACCATTTCTCAAAGCTCTCCTTGGCTAGAACAGTTGTGAAGAGGAAAGTATCTCTGGGTTCAGAAGGCAACCAGGATGTGAGAGCACTCTGGGCCTTGCCAGGGATGCTCTGAGTAGTTAGAATGTGCATATACATGCAGAAACATTTAGATGCTCTACTTAGAGCCATGGTTTAGATGTGTGTTAGTGAGAGATATGGTTGCACTTGATGAGCTTAGAGGTTTCTTCCAACCTTCATGATTCTGTGACTATAAAACTGCAGGTAAACTTCAGCTTTAGACTGAAAGATAGCACTTAAGTGAGAAGAAATTAATCTTAAGGAAGAGAAAGAACTTGCTGAACTCTGAATATCCTAAATACTTAGTGATGTGAGGCCGAAAAAAGTTGCTTCACGTTGTACATGCTTGGATAGTATCTCCTTTGCAAAGAACTGTGCTGAGAGCATCCACACTTCCACACTTGCTTTCTTAATCCCAACCCTGGCTAGGAAGGAGCAAAGCATCCTGTGGCATCCAAGAGAAAGGGCTGAAATGTGTGCATTTTGCTAGCATCTCCCAAAATGCTGCGGTGTCAGGGTTCAAAGAGGAAGGCTTTTTTAGGCCCAAGAATGCCAAGATGTCTTGCTCTATCTTAGGCACTTCTCTAAAACATGAGTATATAAGGAATTAAGGGAAAAAAAAGAAGAGACAGGGGAAGGGAATGACTAAGAATACCTCTTGATATTGCTCCTTTATTTCCATAAGGGGTAATAACTCATGAGCAATACGACAGAGGGCACTTGCTTTAAATAGAACATTCTGATTCACAAGCAGAAAAAAGAGAAATATTTTCTTTTAGTCTTCAGGAGACATCCCTGAATACCAGCTCCTGGAACAGCATTTGATCAGCCACACTTGGAAAAAAAGAAGAAGAAAATCCCATGAAAAGCTTGGTGTTGTCCACAGGGTTTGAGAAATAGCTCTTCTTGCTGTCAAAAGCCTTGCAGAACACAGGGCACCACTTCTTCTTCTTCTGGAATGTTAACCTACAGAGAAATCCAACCTTAGTTTTGTCCCTTCCCAGAAAAGCCTGACTGCTGGAGCAGTAGAACACAGGCTTTTGTAAAGGAAATGATCAGTAAATTAGGGTTAAACAATAAAAATCCATGGGACTGGAGAGGAGACATCACTCTGTGGACTCTTGTTGCAGCTGCACTTTGAGAAGGTGGAAGCAGTGCAAAATAACTTGCTTTGTAGATGTTAGGTTAGTCCTCCATGGCCATCAGGGATGGGTTTGCTGGTGAGGAGATAGTCCTTGTGCTGCTTACTGTAGGTGACATAGGATTATAGTGTGGCATCAAGCAGTGCAGCCCAAGCTAGAGGAACACAGCCCAGGGATTGCTTCAGGTGTTCACCCACTTGTGTTCTAGGAGCCCTTTTTGTGAGTAGCTTATCCCTAGCCCCTGAGTCTCACTAACCTTGTGCAAAGACGCTGCAGAAAGTCATTCCTCAGCGTGGGGTCAAGGCTTAAAGCCTTAGAGCTGGGTTTGTGGCATTGGGAAACCTTCCAGTGAAGCTCATTTGAGCTCCTGGTTGGTCATGAAGTCTGAAGGTTTGAAGTGGAATTTCTTTTCCTCACTCTGTACAATACAAGAAGTTACAGCAGCAAATTTTCCAGAGTACAATGTTCTGTTAATTACTTCTAGAGAAAGAGGAAATCACATTCTCTGCGTAATTTGGCAGCATCCTTCTCTTCCCATAGCAAAGAGGGAGCTGCACCAAAGGTCTGCTAAATGTAGCAACTCCTAGGTTGTGGGATTTAGCACATTTCACATTTTCAGTTGCTTCTTGCTTGGCTCTAGACACGTAAGAGTTGTGCTGTGGTATCTGAGAAGTTGGCTCTGTCACTCTCTGTGAAATAGTGGGACAGAGGTGGGGCTTAGACCTTCACGTGGTAACATAGCATTTCTTTATTGATCCCTGCCTCTTTTGGTGTGTTCCTTACAGCCCAGTACTGGGACCTGTACAAAATGAGCCAGTCTTTGTACTGGAGGTTTACAGCTTGGAAAAACATGAGCTGTTTGTCCAAGGAAGGTGTGAAGCTGAGTTCTGAGTCACATTAGAAATGTTAATGGAAGAAGCATGTCTGCAGGAGGAGCTCTGCTGGTCAGACAAGGTGGTGACTTTGGCCAGCTGAGTGGAAGGAGCATTTCCCTGCATAGGGGTGTCTCTGGAAATGTTATTCCCAGTGATGTGCTTTGCTCCTCAAGCTGTGACTAAGGGCAGCTGCTCTGCAAAGCATCTTTGTGTGATACCAGCGTCCACTCGTTAGTGCATCTCCATTTCCTGCTGCTCCCTGGAAGCAAACAGAGCAGGAGATCATCTGAGGCACAGTCCTCAGTGGGAGCTGCTTAGTGTGATCAGGTTCCAGGCTGGAAGCAGTGTGCTCTGTGACCATGTCCTGTGTTTGTACTGATCAGAGACATGCACATTCAAGTGGGATGTGTAAATAAAGGAGAGGCATCTCTCTCCCGACGGAGCAGTTTGTCAGAACTTGCCATCACTTATTCTCCTTGCCTAGAAATGCACAAAATGTCCTTAAAGAAACCCCAAACCGATGGTGCTTTTTCCTGCAGAGTATTCCCCCCCCTCCCCAGATGTCCTGCTGATGTGTGCTCCTTAGTGGGGATTATTGCAGCTGCTCTGGGCAACGTGTTGCTGGTGAAGTAAATCCCCAGCGTGTCCTGGGAGCGATGTAACGTACAGCAACTGCTGCACGAGTTCCTGATCTTAAGAATCACCTTCCTGTTCAATGCATTTCCTAACCCTTCTGGTGCCAACAGTGCAGCAGTGAGCCCACTGGTGCCTGTTGGTGCTGAGGCACGTTGTTCAGCCCCCAGAAGAGGCTCTTTTTCTTCCTTTGGATCTGATTAGTGAGCAGTGTGTTTCTTGGCTTGCCGATAACGCCTGGGCAAGCCGTTGCTTCAATTGTACATCTTATTGTGTCTTGCCTGTGCAATCATGTTCAAAAATACCTACATTTCACCCTTGTCCCCCACCTCCCTTTTCCCATTTAGATCTCACTGAAGTCCATTCTACCTTATCAGCAGAGTAATTTCATGAGCAGAGGTAGGATTTCTGCCGTTTAGGGCCCAGCCATTGTCTGTCGCAGCTGCAGTCAAGATAAACCCTCACCCAGAACAAAGTTGGAATGACCTTTTACAAGCAGAATCTGCCTTGTTTCCCTCCAGACTAATTTATCAGCCTTCATTTCAGCCTAGTCTCTCAGCAGAGGCCTGAAAGAACATTACAGAGAGCATGAATGAACAGGGGGATTAAGATGCTTGGCTAGTCCCTCTTTTTCATCAGACACCTTCTGGATTTACTGAGATGTAAGCTGTAAATGACCGTAAGTGGTGAACTGCCTTCAACTTGGAGCAAGGGAAAGGGAAGGGGAGGGGGAAATCACCAAAGCCAAATGTTTGGAAAAGAAGAGTGATGTGGGGAACTGGCTAAACCTCCTGTCTGGAAGTCAGAAAGTGGTAGGTCTGAGCAGTGCCCCATTTCCTGGCTCTGCTGGCAGGGCTCTGGCTCGGATCAGGTCTCAGGGCCAGGCTGTCCCTCTCTGGGGTGTAGGCTCTGTCTCCCACTGAGGAGGATCCAGCTTTTTCAGAGCTGATAAGAGGGGGTTCTTGCCACTTCAAATCCAATTTACTGATCTAAAGCAACTTTTAAGCTGGATTACATATGTATGTACTAAAAGTATTTTATTGGGAGCATCATTTTAATGCTGCAGGAGCTGCTTTTTCTTTTTGGAGTGAACTTGACAAGTGTCAAAGAGCCCAATAGGAAAGAAAAGATCCACTTTTAACTGAGTCCAAAGGACTTGCTGTGAGGAAGGGAAATAAACACTTGTCTCTTGAAGTTGTCAGCTATAGCTTGGGTGAATCTCCTGGCTGTGCAACATGGGCAGCTGCTGTTAGCTTTAGTGGGGTTTGGGCAATTTCCTAATGCTGTAAGACACCAGATATCTTTTTTAATGCTTACACCTTTTAGCTCTCTGCATTTTTAAAGTAATGAAAGAAAACGGTGTTGAAGAACTTTGGAACATTGCTGTTAAATCACAAGCTGCTCAGTTGAGGGGGAGGTGGAAATCCTTGTCTGTAAAACTTGAATCGCTGTGGTGGATTACTTTAATTGAGTTGACTTGAAAGCTTTTGCAAGGGAAGAATTAAATGCAGCTCCAGTGACTCAGCCTTTGATATTGGTGCTGGTGGTTATTACCAGTGCTGTATTACTGCATGTGTGTCTTGTAGCATCAGTGGAGGAACCTGGCTGGAGACCAAAGGCAAGCTGAGAGCCTTCCTGGTGGGGCTTCCTTTGGAGCTGGCCCTGCAGTGCTGCTGTGGAATGGGACTGCTGCCTCTGCCTCCCAGCACAAATGTCTCCCCATGAAAATCCAATGCCAAGGAGGTTTTGAGCCCTCAGTAGGTTATTTAAGCTTTTGGCAGATCTGAATGTTTGGGTGTATTCCAGCTTTTGGTGAAGATGGAGGAAGAGGTAAAGGATGGACTTGAAGGTGTGGAAGCAGGGCTGGAGAAGCAGCTTGTGACATTGACAGAGCAGTGTCAGGGGTGCCAGACATCAGCCACAAGCTGTTTAGAAGCTGGATGCAGATCAGAGGCCAATCTTTTGGCATTGTGTTCAGGTTCTGAGGAGCTTAGCCTGTTCCTTGGACAAAGCTGCTGGCAGTGAGACTTCCATACCTTCCTGGGACCATATGTACCAATAAACCCTACTGCAATAGTTCATATTCTCCTTTTTGAGCAAGAAAACCTCTCAAAATGCAGTGGGCTAGGATTGTACCAGAAACACCTAGAGGATCCCAAACCTCTGGAAGATCTTCTGATTTCACTCAGATGATGGGGTGAAAGCTCAGACTGTGATTCCTTTGTATCTTCTGTGTGGCTAAGCCATATTTGTGCCTTTGCAGTCTTTTAGCTAGAAATATGGAAGTTGTAAAGGTTTTAGGGTTGTTTTGCTCTCAGCAGTTGGGTTTAATCTCTTGAGGAAGCTTAATAATGCAAAATGACTGCAGTGTGGTGAAGTTTTGCTTCTTTCTCTTGCATCCTGAGGTGTGTCTGCCTCATCTCTGAAACACTAACAAAGCTATTGTTCTGGGCCCTGACTGACAGCCACTTCCACTCTCAAAGTGAAGGATCTTTTGCTCTTCATCCGTGCTTGTAGCACCTCCAAAATGAATTTCAGCAGCGTGGAAGGGAGATGAAAAGGCTTCCTGGACTTGGAGAGCTGTTGAGGCAAAATACAGATCCTTGCTTGAAACAGGACAGATTATTTTTGGCTCTTGTCCAGTTTCCTGGGAAATGGACAGAAAGAAGCTTAATTTCTTATAGTCCACTGCAGCTCTGCTTAGCTTTTAATAAGCACAGAGGCTTAATTAAAACCAAAACAGCCAGGAAGTTGAGATTCTTGTGGAGTTGTCTGTGTTCTTTGGAGCAGAAATTGGGGTTTACCACTGAGTGGACCAGCAGTGCTTCACGGGCAGGAGTTGAAGCATCAAAGCTGGTGCTGGCCAAAAGAACCCTGAAAAACTCAGTGAATGGGCAAAACTCATCACAGGGTAACAGCAAATGACACAAAGGGCTGAGTTGTGGAGTCAAGGGTGTAACCCAGGGAGCACACCAAATCCTGCCCCTCACAGAGGTTAAGTCTATCCCATCCCCTGCTCTCTGGCACTGCTGCACTGGTATTTCTATTACAAATCTCATCTTTCCATTATTTCTCTGGATTTCAGATCCAAGCCAGCATTCACAGTGCAAAGTCTCATCTGGCTGGCAGTTTATGATCAGATTTTGTAGTTAACCTGCTGGAAATTTCAGGTTGAGAACTCTGAGCCAAAGTGACTTCTGTCTTTTCCTGTGCTTCAAAGCTGCTTCATTGTGTAAGGAGCTTGTGTGTGTGTGACACAGATCAGTAAATGCATGTGTCAATTTACTGCTTGCTCTAAACCATAACTGGCAAGAGTAGGAGTAGAGCAAATTCAGAATGGGAATGATAAAATACTGATAGTGTATCCTTTAATTTATTACCTGTATTATCCACACTCCACGTTTTCCACTCTGTTCTCTCTCCTTCATGAGTTGTGTTTTCACTAGACTGGCATTTTCCTCCTCTGATGAATTAACTGTCAATTGAAGTTAGTGAGATAAATCAAAACAAATGGACACACTGCTCTATATTGACTTTCTCACTGCCTGGTTCTGAAAACCACTCTGAGTGCTGTGCTGCCATTGTGCTCCCTTGCTTCCAAGCAAATGTAGAGGAAAGGAGGAGTTGGGGGAGGCAGGTGTCTAATAGCCATCAATTACATTTTCACTATCAGTGTTTTATCTGGGATCTTGTCAACAATGAGATCTGTGCCATTTACCTTGAGAAGAAGACACTTGGCATTGTGTCAGAAAATGGAACTCCAATGGGAGCATCCATGGAAGTTTAGGTCTTTTACAGTGTGGTCTTAGTCTGCACTAGAGAAGAGTTTTCGGAGTAGCCCCAAGAGTTTAGAATGCAAGGAGGACATGCTGAGCACAGGCTGTGTGCAGGTACAGCATGGCACAGGAGAGACAAGTCTCTGCTCTGAATCCAGGGAGCTTTAGCAACATTGGTTGTGGGGATTTTCTCTGTTGGATAGTGGACTTTGAGATGTGGAAGTCTTGGCTTTTACCCCAAGTTAGGAGAACCATTTGTAGCCTCGTTTATTCTAGTTGTGCAAGTAGATGAGTGCTGCTCAGGCACCCAGTGCCTAGGACCTGCTATGTCCCTGGTCACACAAAGCAGTTTGCTGAAGTGATGGGTAAAAAAGACCTGAAGGAAGGATGTGTTTGAGGCTGTGATCTCCTGCAGACGTGGCCAAATGTCCACAGTAGAGACTACTTGGGTGCATGCTCTTGTTTTATTGCCATCAAAGCTGTAAGTGTATGCTAGAAGGGATGGGTTGTTGTTAAACCATGAGAAGAGGAAGGCCAGCTCGTGTGTGGAGCAGTGCTGCTGCAGGGCTCTGTGCATCACATACCAACCATACCTCTGGCTGAGCTCCCTTCCTCTGCATGGCTTCAGGAAGAGGAACAAGCATGTGCCTGTCATACAGCAAGTGTGGAAAGCCTTTTGGTATTTGTTTACTTGTATCTGAAACATCTGTGCCTCAATAAGCTTTCTAGGTCAAGCAGATCATTTTTCTCCCTGCTATCACCTGATGTGTTCCTGTGTAACCAGCACCACGTTTAGCAAATCAATTTAACACCTTCTCACCTGGAGGAGAGCTTATAAACTTTAATTCAAGAAGTAAAAGGTTAACAACAACAACAAAAAAAAATCCATGTCTGTGCAGAGGAATGGATGGTGGAAAAGGGGTAAAGCCTCTCAGCAGTAGGTTAATTGGAGAGTGGAATACCAGTGTAGATGGGAGCACATAGTTTCCTTGGACAATGTGCTAAAGAACTGGGAGCTGGGAAGGACCAGCTGGGATTGTTAGTGAATTAGCTGAAGTCAGAAACTGCTGAATGGAGCAAAGAAGTAAAGGGGAAATGAAGGTTAGGGTATAATTCAGTCTAAATTAGGTGGGCCATTCACAATGCATAAAAGGGCTCTGAGCTTCCTTTCTTGGGGAAAATGGGGAGGAAAGCTCACTTTTATTTGGATGCGTGTTGAGTGGTTGATTTTAAGAATGTGCATACCTAGAGCCTACTTTCTGGAAGTGCATTATCCCACAGGAGTTGGGAGGAAGCATTGAAAATGCCATGAGCCTGAAAGACAACAGCTTCAGTAAGAAAGACTGCGGGCCCTTACGCTGCAGCAGCATGTCACTTTAATCTCTTGGGAACTGAGACTTTCTCTTCATTTGTTCTGCTCTTGCCTGCTTCTTGTTAATGATGAAAGCTCTGTATCTGATCACCTCAGAGTCCTGGCTGCTTGAAAAAGCCACTCTGGCTCTGGCCCATCTCTGCTTGTTAGTTTGTAAGAGATTTATTGTAGCATTTGTGTGTGCTTATTAATGGCCAAGTTTTGTTTCTCAGTGCTTATAACACTGGAAGTGATGTGGCAGGCAGCAAATGTTCTTGGAGGCTGTATTTCTTCTACCTTAAATGATGAAACAACAGGGAAGCTCCTCTCTTGTGTGGGTTTAATACACCAACAGCTGATTTCAAGTGGTGCCCCAGTGAAGCACAAGGCATGCAAAGGGAACTGCTGGTAAAGCTCTGTAAAATCTCAGGAACTTAAGCAAAATCAGGAACAAAGCCTATAAACATTGATCTACTTGTGATTAGGAAATGCCAAGTCTAGAAAGCTTCATGATATAAATCTGTAGAGGTTACCTCGTGGCCTCAGCACAAGCAGGCAGGGCTGTGATGAACGAAGAGGAGCAGCCAGGCTCCAGCACCTGCCTGCCAGCACTGTTGGGATGCTCACAGCCACTCACAATCACCACAGCCATTCAGCATCCATTTCTTCACTGAAATCCTCAGGGAAGGGGTTTGTAGCATCCTTGAAGATAACAAATATTGACCATTTTGTATAAAGTGTTCAGAGCAGCCTGCTAGAAAATCCTTCTCCCCTTGTGAGAGCTGAGCCATTCCTCTGGACCACAAGTGTGTAACAGTCAGATGCAGCATCACTTGAGCCACCTCTGATGGCTTCAGTTAGCTCACCTGTTGAATAGTAGCTTTTGGAGCAGGTGTAAATACAAGCAGCAGGCTGAAAGGTTCATGCAGGGTACATGCTTAGTACAGGATCATGGAGGTGAATGCAGAGGAAGTTTGTGCTTATAGAAGTTTTTTCTTTGTGATGTTGGAGGAGATCTCTTCCAGTGGTACTGATCTGTGGTGCCTTGCTGTCTAACTGGATGGGAAGAGTTCTGCTGCATCCCTTCTGCTCTCATGGCATTAGGGTTCTAAGCAGACCATCAAACTCATTTCCATAGTATCTCCCATAAGTATATAATCCATCTGAGGGCAAAAAAAATCCCCATTTCCCAACTTGGCAGATAATTCAGAGCTCCTTAGAGATCAGCATGGCTGTGATGTGTGTTGTTGTCTGAGAGTGCCAAGTGATTTGAGGTCTGCTGAAGCAGTGAGGTCTTTGTGGCTGGGCAGAGCAGCCCAGACTCTAGGCACCTGGGTGCTCTGTGCATCACCAACGTGCCTGCAGAGGCATTGTGCTGGCCCAGGAATGAGAGCAAGCCTGTCTGACTGGTGCTGTTCTGCTGTTAGCAGACACAAAATACTTCATAAGGGATCTATTCCATGGCTGGTGTTATCAGGGTGGGATTCCAGCAGGGCTGGGAGGGGAGGTGGGACGTTCCCCCCCCTCCTGCCCTACCTGAGACACAGCCTGGACTCATTTGTGTGCTCCCTGCAAAGGCTTATGTCAAGGCCAGTCAGCTGAAATGAGATTCAGGACTGCAACAGCAATAAGTGTTCAATCCAAGCATTTGATAAATCACTTAAACAATCTTGCAGATTGCAAATTCTGTAAATGCAAGTTCTGCACTTATTCAAAAGTAGTGGATGTGACAAGAGCAGGAGACAGCAAAGTCAAAACAGCAGGAAGACAGACTCAGGTTCTTTGATGAGATTAAAATGCCAGCAATTGAAGTGGCAAGCAGGTAGGGCTGTGCTGCTCCTGTAGCTTTCCAAGCAATACTTGAGCCTTTCCAAGGAGAATACACAGATGGGATAAAGAAGAGAAGGCTGATTTGATGATTGCAGCATAATTTTACCTTTCCTTTGGGGTATGTGTGTTTTCCTTAATATCCTGAATGGCATAATTTAGAGGGTCAGGAAAGTTTTTCTCCCCTATTAAATGGAATGCCAGGTGACTGTAAAAGCAGGAGAAGGGAAACCTCAACCAAGCCCAGATTGCTCTGGATGCTAAACACTTTTTCTTTGCTTAGTCAGATTGCAGCATGAGCTTCCTCAGGGGGAATTTGCTCTGATAAGTGTCTCCACACAGAAAGGTGAAAACAAAGTGTTGAAATCAACTCCCTGACCTGACTTTAAACTGATTTGTTACCCACTGCAGCCATGAATATGTCCAACTATGTATCTAGTGATTATTTTGTTGCTATAGTTTGGATTATTTCAAAGAAATATGGAAGAAATTACAGCCAAAAAAAAATGTTTAATGGCTTGTGGAATGAAACCTTGTGTTTTCTTCTCTGATCTTCTCCCTTATTTAATGAAAGAAGGTTAGCAGGTTGGGATGGGACAGGAGGATGCTCATCAGCTCCAAGAAGGTTAGCAGGTTGGGATGGGAGAGGAGGATGCTCATCAGCTCCAAGACAAAGGCAAGAAAGCAAGCTCTGAAATAAGTTTGCATGGTTACTAGAGGAAAATGAGAAACAACATCCTTCTAGACTGTAGCTGCTGGTGTTAGGCATTTTAGTCTAAAAAAAGAGTTGTTGGATTTGTGTGTGACTAGTTCAATCTTCTCTTAGCATCTTTGGCCTCATTCATAACACTGGGCATGTTTGTGTTAGGATCCTGGTGCCAAACTTTGGCTTACAGAATCTATTTTGCTTGTTTCCACCACTGAGGAGTTTCCAATCCTCAAAAATCAGGAGTTTGGTCACTTTTTGCTCAGATTACAGCAGGAGCCAGTTGAGCTGAAATCTGTGCTGCTCTCTTCCCTGACATCTCTTTCCAAGGACATCAACAAGTGACTGATGTTTGTCTCCTGTTGCCCAGCTGTTTCAGTGCAGATGTGAAATGTGTCCCTGGTGCCTCAGACATGCATTCTGACAACACAAACAGCTATTTCCAGCCAGCATGGGGCCTGATTCAGCCAAGTTTTTCAGGGCTTTGAGTTTGTTGGATGCAAACTACAATACCAGTAGTATACAAATGACAGGGGAGAATGTTTTGTGAGGTTGGATTGATTGGATCCTTTTGGAGTTAAATGTATAGAGAGACACACACAGATGTGTGTGTAGAGACAGAGACACACACACATCCTGAAACCTCCCAGACAAAAAATGCCTAAATGCTTCCTTGAGGTCTTTTGCATCACTTCTGTGACAGGCTTGGGGTGACCTCCTGGGCTCTGAGAATGGTTCAGGCAGTGCTCTCTCAGTTTTGCCAGTTTCCCCAAAGCTACCCAAATACAAAGGATTTTAAGGAGCTAGTAAAGATTTGCATTCTAGCGCAGTAGCTACTGAAATCCCTTACTCTATAATAATCACTCTGAAAGCACATGAAATCTACTTCACACACCTGGATATAATTGTTAACCAAAAAAAAACCAAACAAAACTCCTCCTTAACTTGAAACTTATTTTTTTTGTTCTTAAAAGAAGACAAAAGTGATCTTAAAGACTTGCTGTCAGTCATGATTCTTTCTCCCATGCATCGCTCTTTCTCCCATCAGCTGTGTATGTTTAGCACATGGTAGACACGAGTTAGTGGAGCCAGCAGCTGTAAGGATTGGTATCAAAGGAGAAGGTGGGCTTGTTGTAAAGCTTGCTCTGCCTGCAGCATGGCAGTGCCTTTCTTGCCTGGCCTGTGTGAGGCTGTGTGTAGCAGCTCAGCAGAGGTTAAGCTGGGGCTGTGCGCGCAGGCGTGTGTGTGCGTGCGTCTGTTGTTCCTTTCTTCTCCAAATGCTTCACCACAGTAGGGCAAAATGGATGAAACAGAGAAAAAGAGAGACAATAAATAGTTTCCTAACCTGGCTTGGATAATGGGGAAAGTTCGTTAGATTTATTAATCCTCATTTTCCTTTGGACTGTCAGGCTTGGAGTGACAGTCAAAAAGCTTGTGACGACTTTGGCTAATTTGCACTCCATTCACTTTCTGCTGAAAACCCATCAGGATGACTGAAGAACTGCTCTGCAATTGACCTTATTCAATGGCAGAGTGATATACTGGGAAACAGGCCAGTGTGCACAATGCCCCAAAGAGCAAATTGGACGGAATCTTTGTTCCTCTCTTTTTTCCCCTTTCCTTTTTATGCCAGTCTTGCTCTAGTTAAGCTCTCTCATTTGTTGCAGCAGTAGCTCTAGGGCTCAGGTCACCCTCTGGGGCTGCTGTTGCAGGTGATCGCTGGGCTGCTTGTCTTGGATGCAGAGAGGAGGGAGAAAGGGAAGGCTGGAAGAGCTCTGCAGTGGTGACAGGCTCTGAGAGGCTGTACCTGGCCAGATGTTCAGGGAGAAGGAGCCTGGTTTTGTCCTGGCATGCCAAAAGCACTGCTGCTCTAACGGGTCCTGTGCATCTGACAGCCAGGAGGCAACCGATAGGCACACGCGGGCTGTTTGCCTTGCTCTCTGGGTGAGCAACTCGAGCTGGTGGCTGGCTGCTGGTACTCACAGCAGATGAGAGACAGGGAGGGCATTCTGTGCCCCCCCTCTGAAACTTTCCTGCCTTCCTCTTGCATACAGGCCAGGAAAAGCAGGAGCTGTGGCTCTCCCCCATGCCAAGGCACAAGGAGACAAGTGTGGAGCAGCCAGCAGGCTGGTGGAGGGACAACTGTCCCCTTAAATGAGCATTTAACCTTTAAGGTAAAGGAGAAGAGCCAGGAATGAGAGCCTGAGTCAGATTAGCACATGGACAGTCACTGGGCTGGCAGGTAGTGGATTTATGTGGGGCAAGGGGGGGAAAGGCAAAACAGCCTGAATTGGAGCCTGAGGACTGGGCTGTCACTGGTTTGGGGTGGACTCTCTTGGCATGAGAGTGCTGGAAGTGTAGATTTGCTTCCAGGTTTCAGCAGCAGCAGTGTCTGTCAAGATTTCTGACTGGTTAGCTCTTGCTGTGGATGGTTTTAATAGCATAACTCCAGGATGTGCTGTAGGTTCTGTCTTCACTGCTGTGCCACTTGCTGTCTTTCACACCTGAAGCAGCAGCTTGTCACTTGGTGCCTGCTTCTGAAGGGGCAAGGGAGAATCTTAGAAAGAAAATAGCTTTTTCAAAAGCCACACTACATCTCCCAGACTTTGAGCCAACCCAAACCACCTCTGGCTTTGCAGTGGATGAGCATTAGTCTTTTCTGAGCTGCATCAGTGCTTCTGATTTGTCTGTGTGAGAAGATAAAGGGCATCCTACTGAAATCACAGGCTTTGGAAAACTTTTCTCTCTCCAGAGTGGTACCAAGCACTTTCCAAACATCCAGAAAGCCTTGCTCTGAAGAGGTTTTTTAACTGCAATTACAGGTGTTTCAGCCTCATGCAGGAGAGAGAACAAACCAGAGTGTGTTCAGGTTTTGAAAGCAGAGCAGCAGGGTTGGGACTGAGGTGTGTGTGCAGCAACACAGGAAGCAACAAAGCTTCTAGTGATCTTTTTGGGGGGCAAATGTGCACGTGAAGGAAAGGATTCTCTTGCCACAATGGCTCTTGAGATGCAGGATAAAGCCCGAGAGAGGTGTGACACTGTGCAGTGCTCCTGTGTCCCTCCTAGATCTTTCTGATGACACAAGCAGTGCCTCCAGGAGCTCTGGTGGTGGCTGGCCCTGCCTGCTGTCACTTCCCCACACTCTCTGCAGTCACTGGCATGGTTCTAAGTCTTGTCTCTGTCATCTCCTTGCCCTCCTCCTTCTGGTGCCCTCAGGTCCTCCAATTTCCCCTTCTCTCTCGATCAAATTCTGCCCATGTCCGCAGCCTCATTAATCAATGTCAAGTCAGAGAGTGTACAACAAGGGCTGTATTCTTCCTCTGCCCCCTCAGCCCTCATACATCCCATTGTTCCAAAAAACTGATTCAGATGGCAAGAAAACAGCCGATGCAGCACATAAAAGAGATGAGACAGAAATGAAAAGAATCAAGGAGGGGAGAGAAGAAAAAAAGAGAGAGAGAGGAGGCATTTTTTTCCCCTGAAACACTCGAATAAATACCCAGCAATGATAATTTAAATTATTCATACATTTATGAAAACATCCATTGAAGAGGGAAGTGTATGATGCTCTTTGTCTGCTTTACTTGTCTCTTGTTTGTGATTAACCTTTACTGTAACTTGGGCTGGCAGTGCCACCATCACAAAGAGCAGGCTTTTCCTTCCATGGGAAAAAAAGGCTTCATCGGATCCAAATGAAAAAGTAAGTGGAGGTATTTAGTGCTGATGTGGCAATTTGGGGCAGAGCATTAAAGATGCAGTATTATCCCTGTCTGGAGGCCAAACATGGCCTAGGAAAGAAAAAAAACCTCAGCAGATGGACAAAGCCAGCTTTTACTAGTGTGTTCTCTTCCAGCCTGGCTTGACATATATTCTACTTCCCATGCCATGATGTCCTTCAGGAGCTGGAGAGGCTGAGACCAGGCAGAGGGCAGGATCTGCTCACTCACATAAGGACAATCTGTGTCTTAGCTGAACATGGACACACACTCTCAAAGAAATGGAAGTGAAGAAAGCAACTCAGTTTCCTTACAGATGTGCAGACTTGCTCCTAGAGCAGGGGGCTTGGACTAGATGATCTCCAGAGGTCCCTCCCAACCCCTAAAATTCTGTGTAGCATTAATAATGTCATCCATGTGAGACACTTGAGACCTGAGAGCCTGCAGAAGTCCTGACAACATTTCTTTTGCCTTTTAGATAGACTTTTTGATCAGGCTTCATGGTCATGGACTTGCTTTAGGTTACCTCAAGTCTGTGGTAAGAGGAGAGTGGTAGGATATTAAGTGCCAACAGTGCTCGACAAGCTAATATCAGGAATAACAATAATAATTTGGAAGGTTTTGGCAAGCCCCTGAGCTCTTTTGGTGTGTCTCTGCAATTCCATTTGCAGAGACCAAGAGAAATAGTCCAAGCAAAGCTTCTCTTCAAACATTTGTGTGTCTTGCTTTGTAATTCATCAAATTTCCATCCAACTTCCAAACCAGAGAGGTCTGGATAATGTCAGATAACTTACAGATAATCATCCAAACATTTCTTATTCTCAAGTGAACATATTTAGCCCTGCAAATATGCATTTGTGCCTCTCCATAACGGGTTGATTACGTGGGAGGGGGAGCCATTGTCTCGCAGTCAAAGCCAAGGGATTTTCAGCAAAGATCTAGTTACTCTTCTGGTGACTCTGTGTGTGACCTTGGACATGTCACTTACACTCTGAATGCTTCACTTCCTTCTGTAAGTGACTGGCAGAGTTTTGGATGCATGCAGAGGAGTGTGTGTGGAACTGAAGGAAGCATCTTGAGCATCTTCTCTCCTCCTAGGTGCTCTTGGGTCTTGGCCATTGGCATTCCCAGAGCTCCTCACTGGGGTTTTGGTGAGCATTGTCATTGTCACACTCATCTCAGGAGCTCTTCTTTCATGCCTTTTCCGGTCACTTCCCACTTTGGCATTTTCTCTTCTAGTGTTTCAGTGTTTCTACCTCACCATTTTCCATGCAAAAAGCTTTTCTCTGTCTTGCCTAGCATGGACTGGCTTTGTATTTTCCTACTACCTCTGGATGTGTCTTCTGCTGAGGGTGAAGCATGTGCCCTTGTTTGAACAGAAAGCATTTTTAGTAAGTCACTGATGGATAAATCCACTGAAAGAGGCTGTCAGCCATGAGCTGCAGTATTTATAGAGAAAGGGTGGTGGAAAACTGTGTATTAAAAGAGGAAAGGAGCTGGAGCAAAAGTCCTGAATCAAACTGCTGGCAATAGACTGCCTTGGTGTGTATTTCTTGCTAGGCTGCCATTCCTTTGTCTTGGAAATGATCCAGGGCTTCCTGGCTTGGTGATCTGGGATGCTTTTCAATATACTGCCTATATGGAGCAGTGGGCAGACTTCAAACAGTTCTGAGGGATTTTTTTTGGGGGGGGGAGGGTATGGGGAGACATCCAAAATATTGGTTCCTTCTCTCAGCTGATTTGCAGAACTCCTCCTTCCCTGCTTCCAAGCTTTTCTGTCCTTCCCCAGCAGGAAACAAGCAGGCAGCAGAGCTCTCCCTCCCATTCACACACAACCCAGATTGGCTCTGGGATGAGCCAGCTGGCAGAGCAGAGCCCACGGGTCCTGCAGCACAGAGCTTGGCCTCTGACCTCTGCTCACTGCTCCCTTAGGGAATGGGCAGGGAGCTGGAGGCAGAAGCAGCCTCAGTTCTGCTAGCTGGTGACAATGGCTGTGGGAAGCATCCTCTCCTGTCCATTCCCACCCACCAGAGCAGCCCTGAGCTCCTCAGCTTTGAAGTGTGGATGAGGATGGTTTAAGGGGATCTGGTTCTCCTGAGCACAAAGTCATCCTGTTCCTTGCTGTCAGTGCCTTGTTCTATAGACAACCATCACACCTCTTGTTTTTCTGCTAGGTCTTTCTAGGCTGAGGAATGAAAAGCATTTTGTTCAGCTCCTTGCCTTGGCATGGTGCAGGAATCATGCCTGGGTGGCTGTTTGGGGAAGGCTCAGTGCTGGGCAGCCCACCCCTCCCCAGCTTTGCCCATAGAAGGTAGGCAGATGCCTTGTGGAGAGCAGCACTCCCTCCTCCCACCCAGCCACCAACACTGGGGTCTGGGAAGGTAGCCAAATGCCACTGAGGACACTGGAGCAATAAATCATCCTCCTTCCAACATCTGCAGGCCCCAAAGGCTAGCCCCTTGCCGATGATGATCTCGCCTCCCACCCCCTGCTTTTTATCCTGTCCCTCTCTGACAAAACACCTATTGTCAGTGCCTGAGTGAAGAAGAGTCCTTTTTCCTTCACAAAGGCCCTCTGAAGGCAAGTTGTGAGCTGCCAGAGAAGATGCCTATGTCTCGGCAGGGAGTCTATATCTCACTCTTTTGCTCTCTAGTTCATACTTCTTCTCTCTCACGGGGGTCACCCAAAGCCTTTCACTCTGGCTTCATATTCACATAAAGACATCAAGAAAAAGAAAAACCACACCAGAAAGAATTATTAGGCATGGCTGTCAAATGCTTTATGGAGGGGGGGGGAAGCTGGGGGTGGTGTAGGGGGGAAAGAACAGTAACTCTTTATGTGCTGGCATTGTTATAGGAGCTAATGTACTGCTGCTGGAGTGCAGGCTGCAGGAAGACATTCCATGCCTTGAGTTACAGAGGCACCTTAAACTAAAGTGCTTGGAGTCATTTTTGTTTCCATTTCCAGTTTCTTTGCAGGTTTCCCTAGATTATAGGAAGCTTTTTCCTGGTCTGGCTTTCTTGTAGAACTTATTTATGTATTGGAATCTGAGGAAGTCTTTCCTGACTGCCATTTGCATGCCATTTCTCCACTGCAGTGACAGTTGAGGATGGAATAGATCAAACTGTCCCCACTCCACTTTTGCATGTGAAAGGAGTTTAAAAACCCAGGCACTGTCAGCACCCAACCCTGCCCACAGGAGCAGAGCTGCCTTAGTGCCCAGGAGCTGGGGGAAGGGAGCAGAGGAGCCTCCTTGCCCCTGTTCCATGGCAGGAGCTGGTGCCTGTGCCTTGGGAGTGCAGCCACACAGGGATGCAATTGCCCCTGTGTGGCAGGTTAAGGCTGGAAAGCATTCCCAAATCTGCTGAAGGCTTCCCAAACAAATCCCCTGCCCGAGGGTCATCCAGATGCCATGCAGCCATGGATGCTTTAACCCTTTGGAGCTGTGCTCCTTGCCTTTGCTCACCCATGGGTGTGCTGGGCACTGCTTTGGGAAGCTCCTACTGCTTTGGAGAGGGAGATGGGGGGGAAAACCTTCACGGAATCCTTTGGAAGGCTGAGACTGTAAAGTTAACAGTAGAGTAAGCTATTAAAATTTACAGTGCAAGGCATCAAACCAGCAGCAAAGTGCCCATGGATAAAGTTTAAAGCATCCTTCTCCAAGGCCGGAAACCTAACCCTGCATTCCTACAAATTATTCCCTCAGCAAACATTTTTATTTCCAATTAGTAAAAGAAAAATTGCTAATTTGCTGCAGTTGGACAGGCCTGATGTCTCAATCTGCAAAGTGTCAGGGCTGTGAAAGGAAATGTTTCACACTGTGCTGGAGAGAGAGAGCAGCTCTAAAGAGGGTCAGGGCATTGGGCCCAGAAAGCAGATTGACTGGCCATAGTGCTAAATTACTCACACAAGACACACATTGTCTGCAGTGCCAGCTCCAGAGGACTCACTTTCTCATTCTTTCCCTTTTTTAGTTGGTGCTGGGGGGGTGGGGAGGTGAGGGGATGGTTGGGCACAGCACAGGAGGGGAGAGCAGAGGGAGGAGGTTGTGCTCAGCAGCAGCCAAGAGCAGGGGCTCACCCTGTGTCTCTGGGGTGCAATGCCATCCTGCTCCATCTACAGCTGATCTGGGAACTCTCCATAAAGCCAGGCAGCCTCTGTCCCAGCTCAAAGAGGAGATGAAGGTTCAGCCTCTTGATGAGCAGCCCCTACACATCCTGCAGAGAGCAAAGTGTCACCCAGCAGCAGTGCCAGTTGGTTATTAATGACAGGAGTAGTGTTGCTGGGTGCCTCTGGGGCAAGGGGAGCAGCTTTGGGTGGTCTTGTGTCACCATGTGAAGGGTGACATCCCTGAGAAGGGCTGCAGGATGTGACAGAGGGGTGGGAAGGAGAGAACAGTGCAAGTCTGCAGGGCTGTGGGAGGCAAACAGGGACATCTCTCTGTTTTTCAGTGCTGCTGTGGGTCTCTTGGAAATACTTGTATTGTATTTTGTTCATGGTCTCATGAATCCAAACACTATTTTGAGTGTTTTATAACACCCTAACCAGGGTGTAAGTGTGGATTTTGGGAAACTTCTCAGTGATCTGCATCAGCCACACTGACCCAAGTGTGATCATGGAGATTCAGAGGGCACTAGCTTTGGTTTTGATGCCTTCACCTTGGTGTTTTCAGAGGGCACCAGCTTTGCTTTTGATGCTTTCACCTTGGTGTTTTCCTGTGGTACAGCTGCCGTGAGCAGGGCTGAGATCAACAGATTGCCATGGCTCATTTTTATGTTATACAGGCTGGTATTGGAGTTTAAATAATAATTATCATTGCTTTATTAATCATATAGTGTGTGTGTGTGGGAAAGCCAAGAATTGGGTTCACAGATAATGACAACATTCTAAATGGCAAATGTGAACAAGTTGCTTATGCTTTTGGATCCTGTTTGTCCCTTGCAGCTCATTCCCTGTTCTGTGTGCTGGGAGGACTAGTTAGCTAAGGATGGAGCAGTGAAGGTGTGAATTGCTTGGGAGGTGGAAGCATTTGCTGGATTTTTGGTGATGGACAGAAGCACTTGGGTGTTATCTGTTTGGGTGTACAACAGGGATAAAGAATTTGCTTTTGCTGAGATCCTGGTCCCTACTGTAGAGCAATTTCCCTGTGCCAGGCAGACATCTGAAGGTCTCTTTCCCTCCTACAAGGGATCAGCATGAGGCAGCACTGGTTTCTTTGTGCTCAAAACCTTCCATGTGGACCCAGCATTCCAGTTAATTTGCTGGAGGAGATTTCATTTCCAGAAGCAGCTTTTAGCTTTGCCTGGAAGGGAAGCTATTGCACCTTGACATAACAATCTCCACAGCTCCTTTCCCAACTAGACAGCTCCTGGCTTTCTTTCTGCTGATAATCCCATCAGGACTTCAGTTTTCTGATAAGAGTAGATTCCACAGGAGAAACCTAAACACATTAGAGGCTCCATTCCAGCTTCTGCAAACCTGCCCTGGGCTTCCTGTGTGTTAAAGAGAGCAGATGGCTGCTGGGTTCCTCTGTGGCACAGGCCAGCCATCACCCTTGTTGCTGATAGCTGGGTCCAGCTGCCATGATAAGGCACTAACATTTCCAAGGTGTCCTTAGGAACAACAAAAAAAAACCCCCAAAAGCCAGACTTTGCCTTTAGCCAGAGAACTCTGAAGTAGAAATGGGATGGTTTCTTTCAGCCAAGCATGAAGATGCTGTTCTTAAGAGCCAGCTTCTTCATTCATAGAATCTTTTAGGTTGGAAGAGATCTCTAAGATCAAGTCTTATCCAGCAGCCCTGTGCCACTGGACATGCTTCAGCCCCACATCTAGCTGGGTCTGGAACCTCTCCAGGGATGGGGACTCCAGCAGTGCCCTGGGCAGCCTGGGCCAATGCCTAACCACTCTGGCAGGGAAGAGATTTCTCCTAATAACCACTATTCCATTATCTAAAGTGATATTAAATAGCTAATAGCTAATATTCACGTGAATCTGGTGATCTGAGATGACAAGTGAGTGGGTATGAGGAAAGGGAGAGAGCAAAAGCAGTTTGGTTTGGGTTCTTGCCTGCAGTGTTACAGGCAGGAGGCCAGCTGTGAGTTTCCTTCCTGAGGCAGCTTCCAGGATGCTCCAGCACTGCCTGGGTCAGACCAAGCCCATCAGGGAGTGCAAGACCTGCTTGCCCTTCAACGGGCACCTTCTGACATCTAGGACAGGAAGGAGAGAATGATCCAGACTGCTGGGAGGCTTTAGGAAGGTTTTGTTGGGGCTGGGTGGAGTGTGAGCCATAGCCTGGACTGGAGGGAGTGGTTTCACCTTCCCTTCTCTTTGCCTTTTCTGGGGCAGAACCTCACCCCACACAACTTGAAAAACAAAGCAGCAGCAGCAATGAAGGCTCAGGAAGTTCTTCCTTTGGAGATGGTTTCATCATGCTCCTGCTCTCCAAAGCATGCAGAGTGAGCAGCAGTGGCCAGAGCTGCTCCCTGGGCTCACCTCCACCTCCTGTGTGCATTGCTTCAGCCAGGAGAGCATCTGTGGGCACTTGGTGCTGCAGGCACTGGGACTCATGCTTCACAGATTTTTCTGGCTGAAGGAATTTGGTTATTTCTCAAGCCAAATGAAATAATAATATAAAAAACCCAAAACACCAAGTGCCCTGGAGAGTCACTTGGTGATGGTTTGTGTCTTTGTCAGCCAGTGAGCAGAGTGAGGAGCCAGGGGTGTGCTGGCTCCCTGTGTGTCCATGCCAGGAGCTGGAATCTCCCTGAACACTGTGTTCCTCCTGCATCCTGGTGCACACACACTTTCCCCCCAGTTCCCTGGGACTGGAAGCAGTCCAGGCACTTTCCATATGCAAACACCTTCCCCTGCAAGCTGGGGCTCCCCTCACAAGGGCCACATTCTGTCAGGCAGCCCCTGGGCACGGAGCAGGGCAGAGCCCTCACCACACAGGGTCACTTGGGATGTGTTTCCATGCAGCTGGGAGCCTGGGATGTGTGCTAAGGAGGGAAGCTGGTGCCTTCCTTCAGATGGGGTTTCCTGCTTTGCTTTTTTTTTTTTGTCTTTTCTTTTCCTTCCAGACCTTTAGTGTCATCCCTTCAAGCCAAAAAAATAGCTCTGTGTTCTCTAGGAATTGTTGCTCTAGTTACAGCTGTGCGTGGCCACACAGAGATCCTTTGGAGAGCAGATGTCCCATTTGCTAACTTCTGCTGCAGGGCTAGTGGCTGGCCACAGAAACTTGACAGCACATCTATTTATCTTGCTGTGGCAATAGCCTTGATGTTCAGAAACTGCTAAGCAAATTGGCCTTGATCTGTAATTTTAGAAAGGATTTGTCCTAATTCCCTCTAGCTTGTGGTCTTTCTCATGCTTTTTTTTCCCCCTCAGAGAGCTTCAGAGTTCAGTGAGGCAGCCCTGGCTAACCCTGCTGTGGGGTTAACAGTGCTGGCAAAGAGCTTCCAGCAGCAGGAATGTCCAGGGGACTCCTGGGAAGGCTCCTGTTGGGCACCCAGTAGTACTGGGGAGTCCTTTCTTCCCTGCCCCCCCAGCTCAGCCAGGGATGGCTCTAATGCTCTGAAGCCCAGGGGCTTGCAGGGATGCTGTCACTTGTTGTTCTGAGCTATTAGGGTTGACTTTTCAAGCAGAGCTGTGTCAGAAACTCATCCCTGGTATTGACCCTGGTTTGCTAACCACATTTCAGCCTGGCTTACTCCGTTCTGCATTCTCAAGTGCAGCCAAGACTATCAAATGGAAATGCTGCTGTAATATTTGCCCTTGCCTCCTCTGTGGGTTTGCTTTGGGTTGCTAGATGCTTGCTGTGGTTCCTCAATGGAAGTTGGTCACATTTCAGTTGGTGTTGAACTGTTTCCTAAGACATGCAGAAGCTCTAAAGCACCTTGGCCTTTGCCAGGGTGGAGGTAGAACATAGCCAGTGTAAAATTGTGACCTGAGCTGTAGGGATGTTGTTTGGTCATCCCAGATTGTTTGTTTTTTCCCTCTGATAGCTCTGTTAGTTGCAGTGGAGGGGACAGTTACACTGCTGAGAGATAAGCCAGGCTTCAAAGTCTGAACTGATGTGTGTATAATTCTGAGCTTACTAGGGTCAAAGGTGTTTGCATCTGAGGAGGAATGACAGCCTCATTGTTGAGATTAGGGCTGAGGAGCTTGAGACTCCATTTCTAAATGCCAGAGACTGTGTGATCTGGATACATCACCTCATTCCTTGGCTGTAAATTTGGGGTAGTAATCCTCCTCCTTTGCTCTTCTCACTTATCTGTTGCATTTACTGATTTCACAAGGTCTTTCAGGCAGACTCATCTTTGTGTTTTATGTGTTATCTAGCAGAGTTAAGCTCCAATCTTTTGTCCTGGGTGCTCCTGATAAAGGATGGTGGGAAACTTGCTCAGGCACAGTGTCACTCCAGGAAGTTGAGTCCCAAGCTTATCTGACATGGTGCTTCCCTATTGCTTGAAAATGCCAGATGTGGGGAATAATTGAGAAGAATCTGTCCCTGCCTCAGATTTAAAGCCTTATCAACACTGAGTGTTTCTCCCCATGAAAATGAGGAGGGAGGAAGTGTTGTCAGTGAGATTCTCTATGTCTGCCTGCTTGAGGTTAACTGTTAGATGTCTTTCTTCGTAGCTAGCAAGCACAGCACAGTGAGAGGAAGATGACTTGCCCCTAGCTTGCTGAGAACATCCATAGCTGTGCTGGGCAGAAACAGCAGCAGGGGAAGCTCTGCTAGGTTGTCAGGCCACAGGAGGCATTTCTTCACCTAAGTGATCAGATGAAGGTCAACCTGTGTGCCCCTAAGCATGGCACAGCCCCCAGAAGTGGTGGTTGTGAGGCAGCTGCTGATTAGCATTGGGGCATGGAATTGTACAGCTCCTCTTATCTGCCACTCCTAAAAGCACAGAGCCAGTGCCCAGGCGAAGGTCATCCCAGCTCAGCAAGGCTCATGGGTGCACACACTGCTGCTCTAACAGAGTCTGTAAAGACAAGCTTTTGGGTGAGGGATGTAAATCAGGGATGTGTTCTGTCCTTCCATGAACACTTCCAAGTGTTCCTGCTCTGTTTGCACATACTGCTTCCTACCCTCCATGCTCCAGAAGCCAAGAAGGAGCAGCTAACACATTTCTGACTCAGGTGCTGACCAGGCACTGATGAAAAATCAGATTTAACAGAAAAATCCATGGAAGCAGTCCCCATGCTCACCTTCCAGGGAAGCCATTGTGCCAAGTGCCACGTAAAGAGACAGCAATAAATCACCATGCTGTGCACCTCAAATAGATAATCAATTTAATTGAAAGCATCAATAATCATAGTTTGACATTTATTGCCCTGTGGATGTTTTATCTTTGAGGCTAGGGGACAGCAGGGCAGTGATGAATACCAGTTCTGCCATGGAACACAATTATGTGGTGCAAGGAAGAGGAGTTTATATTCTGGAGGGGAAAAAAAAAGGCAGTCAGATTCAGAATTGGGCCAGAAAATGGGTGAGAAATGAACATGTGTAAGTCAGATGCCTAGAACTTGAATGCTAGCGTTGTGGCTGATGAGATAACACTGCAAATGCTGCTTTGTGTATTGTTGTTGAGTGACGTAGGGCAGGGATTGTGCAGGAGCAAACCTCCCTCTGTGGAATATTAGAGAAGAGGCAGTGTCTGCTGAGGAATTGCAGATGCCACAAGCTCATCCCAAGCCCCAGAATCCCTCATGGAACTGTGTGAATATTGCCATCATCTAGAGGATGATGCCAGATTGTCAAAGCACTGAAATAGCCTTCAACAAACAAAGCCTTGAATGGTCAGTTGAGGATGATGATGTTTTCAGTGTTCAGCTGTTCATCTCTTTGTGCTGGGAGGAAGCTCAGCCAGGACTGTCTGATGTGCCAGGCTTTGGACCCTTTCCAGCTTGCTCTCAACAGGTGCCATGGGCAGATGGGAGCAAACCACCAGAGCCTTTGGCTAGTGAGTCCATGCTTCCCTTGCCTGAGCCAAGCAGGAGCAGCTGACCCTGGGCAGCCAGCATGCAGACTGATAACACTGGGGAGGTTTTGTTGCTTTTGCAGCACTTGCTTTACACTTTCTCAGTCCCAGGAGGCTTAGGGTGTTGAGGAAGACAAGCACCAAGTGTATGAGAATGTTAAAGTGCTGTTCTGCTGTTCCCACCAAGCAACAGTTTCCTTGATGGCACACTCAGATTGTTTGGTGAGTAAGATAGGATCTCTTAGCTCTACTCAAATCAGGGATTATTTACTTTGGGCTGGCAGTTAAAAAAATGCTTTACTTCATAAACCCCTCTTCAATGGCTTAAACACATTTGCTTTCCAGCATCTGGATACATTCTGGACATTTCTTTGTCTATGATCTATTGGTGGTAGTTTTTCAGATGTAAACAGAAATGCTCTTTGGCAGGATGGTGTGTGGAGCCATCTTTTAACCTCAATGTTCCTTTTGGCACAGAATTCAAAGGCTCCTTGTAATCAATACCCAGAGCTGGATCTCCCAAGCTTTGCTTCAGAGCTGTGCTTGGAGTGTTTAATAACAATCAGGGCTGTGTGTGCTTTTCAGAGCTTTCAATGGAAAACAAGTCCTTTTGCTGCTGGTGCTGCTCTTAAAGAAGCTCCAAATGGAGAATCTGTTTGAATTCTGGCAGTAAACAACTGGAGTGACTAAGGATAACCTGTGGAGGAGTGGAAAAGATCCCTTAGCCATTCTGGCTTCCTTCAGGAGAGCCTTCTCTGAGCAGATACCCTGGCAGCTAGGAGCAGTGCTGGAAGCTTGTGGTCAGAGGTGTGTGAAGTGTTTTCTCAGGTGTCTCTCTGAAGTGTCTGCAAGGTCTGCTCACCGAGAAGATGTCTGATCAAGGACATGTGGGCAAGACAGACAATGCTCAAGCTCTCTGAGCTCAAGAAATGAGCTGCTCCCTGTGTTTATAAGCTTTAGTTATCAAGTGTTCTGCCTGGGTTAGGGCTTGCTTCTCTCTTGGGCAATAAAAGCCCATTTGTGCCTTGGAGAGGCCAGGAGTGGTTGTGGTGAGGAGAGGGTTGGTGCTTCTGGTGCTCTTAAAGAATGAGCAGACCTTGTCTGCTCCACATGCACCTGCACAGGACAGATGCTGTGCCAGGGATCTGTTCGCCTCTAGGATCTCCTGGTCCAGTTACAGAGATCTTAGCTTTCTGAATCCTCTTCTGAGATGGATGTTTCCCCACCTTGTGAGGAGTCCAGAAGTTCATCTGGCCAGAATACACTGCTTGGTGGAAGAGGTGCTGGTGGCATCCCTAGTGTAAGGGATCATAATGAGCTAAAATCTCCAGATTCCTTCATCTCTGAAGATCTTGAGAGGCTCAGTGCATCCTTCCACTTCTAAGAGCTTTGAGTCCCAGGAAGGACTTAAAAAGCCTTTGAGGGATTTACTCTCAAGGCTCCATCCTTTCTAGAAGCTTACTTGGAACAAATGCCAAATATCTGTAGATAAAATTCTCTCTCCCTCTTGAATTCTGTTATAGGGTATGTAAATGGGATGGAGGTATCCATCTTTTTCCCCTTCACCTCCCCGACCGTTAATGTGTGGGTTTACCAAACCCTTTTCACGGGCCAAGCCGCGCGGGTAAGGAGTGGAGCGGAGCCGAGCTGGGATGCGGCGGGGTCGGCACGGGAAGCCGCAGCCCTGCCCCGGCGGTGCCTGCCCGGAGTGGAGCCGCGCTGGCGGTGCTGGCTCCGCGGGAGCTGCGCTGGTGGTGCNGAGCAGCAAACAGTGACAGCTCGCTCCCATAAACCCAGGAGCTGATGCAAACGGTGGTAGAAGAACAAGCACCGTAGCTACGAGGCAGAGGCTTAGCCGGCACGCCAGGGGGAGGGACTTCCGCGGCAGGGACTGCCGGGAGCCGCGGGGGCTTCTGGGAAGAAAGAGATGGCGAGAGGGAGGAAGAGTGCTCTCCTCCATATTGCGGCAGCCAGGCCGTGTCTTCATCTCCTATCCGTTCCTCTACTCACCATCACCATCCACCACTCTTCATCTCATCTGCCACCTCATCCTAGTCNTGCACTTGCAAGTCCCCCTCCGGAGCAGCAAACAGTGACAGCTCGCTCCCATAAACCCAGGAGCTGATGCAAACGGTGGTAGAAGAACAAGCACCGTAGCTACGAGGCAGAGGCTTAGCCGGCACGCCAGGGGGAGGGACTTCCGCGGCAGGGACTGCCGGGAGCCGCGGGGGCTTCTGGGAAGAAAGAGATGGCGAGAGGGAGGAAGAGTGCTCTCCTCCATATTGCGGCAGCCAGGCCGTGTCTTCATCTCCTATCCGTTCCTCTACTCACCATCACCATCCACCACTCTTCATCTCATCTGCCACCTCATCCTAGTCGGACTGCACCCGAGCAGGTTTTACTGCGAGTGGGGGGGTGGCCAGTGGTGTAAGGGGGGAGCAGGGAGGGTTTGTATCATCCTGTATTTTCGTTGTTATATACTTTCCTATGTTAAAAGAGTTATTGTTTATAGCTCGCTCCCAGTGTGCAGCGGTTTCTTTCCATTTTGGGGAAGGAGGAGGTTCTTAAATGGGCCTTTACCCAAATCTGCCCTTTCAAACCAGGACAAATTCCTTTTCCTCCCTTTGTTTTAGGACATTTTGGAAATGGGAACAAAGCAATTAAGCTGTAGTTGTAGTTCTCTGGTTTGTCAGTTCCTGACAGGCATCTGCTTTCCAAACCAGACCCGAGGTGAAGACCCTCAGGATGCTATTCCCTTCAAGGAAGCACTGGAGCTCTTCCCAGCTCTGTTGTATCATGCCCTTGAACTCTCTAAACACAAAATCCTACCTGTGGAAAAACATCGGCAGCCCAAGAAAAAAAAAGCCCAGGAACCTCTTTCCATTTTGACTCCCTGAATTCCTGTCTCAAGCAAATGCATTGCAATTGCCACCCACTCTCTGTCTGGCTGATTAAGTAAAATATTGACCTTTTCCAAGCACAATATTATAATTCCAAGCATAATATTATCCAGTTCTGTCTGAGATTGTTTCTGCAGCTCTGGAAAGGGAGCTCACCTGGCACCTCTATCAGTGCAGCCAAAAGAGCTCAGTGTGCTTGTTCAGTGAGGAACTGCTTGTGAAGGGAGCCCCCAGAAAAACCCTGGCATCACTTGGCTGTACAGAGACTATCAGCTGCTTGATACTACCTCTGAAGCAAGGAGGACAAAGTGCCCTTTTCTGTTCCCTCACACAGAACATTCCTGCAGGGAATTCCTCTCCACGTTTGGGTACCAACTGAGAGTAAGTCCTTACTCCAGATCTGAGTGGCAGAGGACAAGCAGCAGCAGAGTGGCATGTGCTATAGCCACAACTGTTCCTTGTGGTGAACTCAGATCATGCCATGAAAGAAACACACTAGGACAGGAAATTCCCTTCCTCTTTAGAGCCCATGCAAGGCTCTTCCTGTCCACAGCTTGTCTAAGGCTTATTTGGCTAAATGAAATGACAGTTAAGTAGTGTAAGCTTCCTCCAAGGTGTCTGTGGCAGGCACCTGTGGTCACTAAGCTGGTCACCATCTTTCTCTTTCAGGAAAGGTTGTCCCTGCAAAGGCTCCCTGAGTGTCTGCATCTTCCACTGAACTGAAACGGGCTCAAACATCTCATCAGTCTTGTGTTTCTCTTCCAGTTCTTCTCAGGCTTTAATGGGCTATTTTTCTTCCTGCATCACACTGACTGACTCTGACCTTGTCATGTTCAGGTGACAGTTAGGTTATCCTGCTGATGGGGATCAAGTTGACATATCCCATCCTTTCCCTCTGAGTGCCAGGCAGGAGACATTCCCAGACAGGCTCCACTCCTGCAGCCTGTACCAGCTCCTAGGGAGCCTGCTGTTTGCATTTGGGCCTTTCACAGGCTGAGCAGCAAAACTCAGCTGCTAAACGAGACAGTGTATTTCCCTCTTTAGACTTTGGAAATTGGTGGGAATGCTGGATATTGGCTTTATTTTCCTTCAAGTGTGATTAATGATGAAAGATCTCTGTGTCACAGCGTAGCTATTTCTCTTTGGTGCTCTGCTCTGCTTACCCTGAAGCCCATGCTTTGGATGGAGCTGAGGAGAAGCTATAGACAGCTGACTGAGCTGCATTTCTGGCAAATTTTGTGTGCAGGGAATTGCAAGGTGGCTTTTCTGTTTGTGTTTGTGATTTGGCATGCTTGCATGTGGGGAGCTAGAACACTCCAGTGAGCTCAGCAGTGTTGGGTGTTAGCTGGGCAGAGAAAAGGCTTGGCTTTTGAAGCCTGCCTAGGAAAAATATGTTTGTTAGATACCAATTCATAATTCTTATCAGTGTCTTTTTAGGCTGCGAGGAAGAGAATGAAATGAAGTCATTTTTCTCTGTTGTTTCTCAGATTCTGAGCTGTGTAATTATTGCACTTGAACAAGGATGGAGGCTGTCCCCTGGGGCAGAAGCCAAAGCCAGCTGGCCCTGTGCTTTACCTTCAGACCTGAAGGAGAAAATCTTTGCCCTTGGTCCATCTAGTCCTAGTCTTTCTGCCTGGCAGCTGTGTGCATGAAGAGCTTGCAGTGCTGAGGCTTTGCTGTGCTATTGATGCCAGTCAGTTTCAGCATCAAGGGCAAGCCTTGGTCTCTGGTGGAGGAGCTGAATGCCACCCAGTGATAGCAGGAGGGAGGCACATCCGTCAGGTAGCTGTGTCTGAACCTCACCCAAAGGGAAGCATCACTGTGTGGTGTGTGAATAATGAATCATTCCAGAGACTGGATGATGTGTGTGTGTTAAACCCATGTCAAGACACTTCATCCCTTGGAGGGCACTTTCCAAGATGTCCTGCTCCTCACAGGTATGATGAGATAGTAAGACCTGAGTGCCTTGCCTTGTATGGATTTATCTGTCAGTGTGTGTCCTGGAGAGAAAGCTCCAATTTACTAGGAAATATGAGCTCTTCAGCTGAAGCTCAGAGGTCTCCATATGTCAGACCAAGTGGATGTCAGCATCACCATTACAGGAAGATGGATGAGCTTGCTTTATTTACTTATGATTATTACTGATCATCTTAACAAACAGCTTATCAATAGGGGAAGTCCAGAGGAAGTTCATTTCTATTACTCTGTCAATAGCAAGGTCATTTTTATAACTAAAAAGGGTCGAGAACAAAAAAGGAATGGATCATATCTGACCAAAGGTAGCCACTCAATCCATTTACAGCCCTGCAAACAGCAGAGCTGCATCTGTTAGCCAAAACATTACACTCTGCTCTTCAGGGTGATGTTTTGCTCAGATAACAAATAGCTCTAGCTACATGAAGTGATTGTGTAATGTAGTCCTGTGGCAGGCAGAATTTAGGGCTGAGGACCCTAAGCTTCCCTTCTGCTGCTCTTCTCCCTCTGTGCTTAGAGTGAAGATGTGGCTGCTTTGCAGTTCAGAAGCACTTGGTGTCAGAGGATCTCATGTTTTATTTAGTACCAAAGTCTGCTAGGCATCTTCCCAGGTTTGGAGATGAACAAAGTGGTTAAATGCAATCATTCACTCCTTACAACTGCTGTTTGAATCCTCAGACTGTACACACTGCTCAGGGCTAGACACACAGTGTCCCTTTCATCTCTTCAGATTTCAGATTAGAATGGAGTTTCCCTTCAGGAAAAAGGGAATTCAAGATAATATTTGTCAGTCAGGGTATTTGAAAAAGAAAAGAATACTTAAACTTTTCTTTGAAGAGTAATAGTAAATGCTTGCTAAAGGTGATGTTGAATTGCTGAAACAGAGAAAAAGACCAGAGGGAGGTTAGATGTGCTGCAGAAGGAAAGGGAAAATGCTTCTCCAGCTTGGATGCAGGGAACACATGTAGTGAATGAAATAGGTTTTCTTTGAGCAGAACTGCCAACCTATCAAGTGCATTTCTCATGCTCATTAGCACTGGACTTTAAGAACCTGATAAGAATGCAATATAAAATCAAAGAGCCCCTAAAGACTGTGAGATTATATTTAATACTCTCCTATCACCAGGCCCTGAGTGCTTGGCAGGAGAAAGGGTGACATTTCCTAATCAGTACCCTCTCCTGTTTGTCTTGGCTGCGAGTCTCAAGTCTTCAGCTTGTTGCAGTCATTCCAAATGCTCTCCATCCGACTCGGTTGGACTTCCTGCTCCTTGCAGTGGAGCTGGATCCCGGTGCCCTGGAGGAGTTCAGAGGCAGACAGCAGTGTCTGTCAGCTGCATGCTGCTTTTCTTTCTTGCAGTCTTTGTTCTTCAACACCTTGCTAATGTTTGACATTCCTTCTCCTGACCATGAACCACCCCTGAGGGTTCCCTGCACCTTTCTGGCTGCACAGAAGTCAGTTGCATGTGATAAGGAGGTGATATTTATTACTAAAAGATGACTAAGGATGTTCCTTCCTTCGGAACACCCTTTGGAACAGCCTCTGGTGACTCACCTCTGCAAACTGCATTTTGCTCTCCTGAGAGGTGGCAAAGGGGAGAAATTCCTCTGTGAAGCCAAAGAGAGCATGAGGCAGGAGCAAGTGCAGAGGTGATTGATCCCTGCAGATCACCAGAGGCTTTGGGCCATGGATCCCTCCTCACTTGGAACATTTTTCTGTGCTACCTTTTTGTTCAGGCTTCCAAACTGAACAATAAATGGTTATAAAATGGTGTGTGGAGTGCCCAGCACAGCTTTGCAGGCTGTTCCTGCTCCCCAGACCAGAGTTTGGCTGCTCTGCAATGTTCCCAGTTGTGCTGGGGTTGCCCTTAGCACTGAATGCTTGGCTTATTCTTTATTCCCTTTCAGCCTTTGGCTTGTCTGGTGCCAGTCAGAGTAAGGCTGTTCATCCTCCTTTGCTCAGCAGCCAGGAAAGGAAATTCTTCCTCCCAGACAAGAGCTTTCCTGCTCCTTTTCTCTGAATTCCAGGCACATTCATTTCAAGTTCCCAAGGCAGGATATTGAACATTTCCTCAAGTTACCAGGGCTTCACAAACTTACTTACTCTAGAAAAATGTGACATTTTGGTAAATTGTTGGCCAGGAACTGCTATAAAATCCTTCTATTGTGAAAATCTAGCTAATAGTGAAAACTCTGTAGTGCCAGAGTGGTTTTTGTGTTTCCTTTTCCCTCCAGCTTTGCTAGGAAAGAACCTCATCACCCTGACTTAGCTCCTGTGGGGTGCTTAGCTCAAAAGGACTCTCCCAGCTCCCCAATTCCAGGTTTAACAAGCAGCTCACAGTTGGACTTGATGATCTTAGAGGTCTCTTCCAACCTTCATGATTCTGTGATTCTGTCCTCCCCAGGCTGAGCCCAAGCCATGCTGTCTGCAGCTCTCCACAGCTGCTTGTGCTCATCCTCCTTGCCCTGAGCTGGGCAGGAGGCTGGAGGATCTGAACAGGTTTGTGCTCTGGCAGTTTGTGCTGTGCCAGGACAGCTTCCTAGTGGGAAAGCAAACCCCAGTGGAGACCTGGCAGTCCCAGGTTGGGGTTCTGGGTGTTTTACATCTATTTTCAGGATAAAACTTTAGACTGAAAAAATTAATGGGAATGATGATGAATGAGATGTTTATCTTGCTAAGTCTTCTCCTCTGAGCTGAGGTGGCATAGAGGTTAGAAAGCAGGTGAAGGGTGTGAAGAGCTGAGCTCCTGCAGGAGGTGCAGCTCCATGGAAGTGATGCTCCAAGTGCTGTGGTTCAGGCTGCTACCTGCATGCCAACTTCCCTGGAATTACTGGACATTCTCTTCTGTGTCCAACTCAGGGCAGAGGTGGAAATAGTTGTTACAAATCCAGATTGGCAGTGAGAGAGCAGGGGCAGGTTCTGGTCTGTCATCTCCTTGGTTCTTAGCTTGTTGAATGCACCAGGCCATGCCTATTTCAGTTTGGGCTTGTTGGTTGTTGTATTTTTTCTTTTAAAGGACAGTTTATCTGAGCTCAGGGAATGAATGGATAAGGTTTCTATTTACATCAGCTCATTGTGATCTGTCTGGGTAATGTAATCAAATTAGGGTTAACTGCAGCTGGAGAATGCCAACTTGTAAACTGTTTTCCAAAAGGAATCACATGGTGTTACTTGACATGTTTAGTATACATTCAGGAGGCTCTGCTCAAATTCTAGCACATCCCTCCCTGATGGAACTAAGTCAGGATTCAGCTCACTGGATGCAGGAGATGAAATGCAGAGAAACCCATCAGAGGAGATCCACCTCTGAGCAGCTTCCTGGCACACCAGCTTGTCTGAGGTGGCTGATGCTGACATGTTGCCTTGCTTTTGGCTAAAATCAACATATCAGTTGCTAGAAAAAGCATCTGGTGTGCATTTTGAGTACATTTAAGCACATCTGTGTCAACTGCAGAAGTGCAGCCGACTGCGCACGTCAAGCACTATATTTAGCCTGATGGCATTCACGTAAGATGAAGTCCAGCCTGAGCTAAAATTACCCAATGAGTAGATTTTCAAAGTATCTTTTGTTATTCTTACTAACAAACATTGCATCTGGTACTTGCTTTCCCCCTTTCTGCTGTGATGAGGAGGTGCCATGGACATGCCAGTGCTCCTCAAGGCCTCCTCCTGCTGCAGGGCACTCGGAGCCCCTCAGACCTGCCTGGGCAGTCCCCATCTCCCCAGAAAGGTGCTGTCAGGCTGTTTCATTCCAGAAGGCAGGGGAAGGATTCTGACATTTCCTCCAGAGCTGGGGAAGGTTTCTGAAGGCTCTGAGTTTGGGTTGGCAGCAGGAGGTTTTGGGTTCCACACTCCTCCAAACCCCAAAGCTGCTTCCCCATCACCCTCAGCCTGCTCTGCTGCCGTGGGCAAACAGGACAGTCAGGGCTCTTGGCTTTAGAAACCATGCCCAAGCTGATGCAGAAAGCCAGGGGCAGAACTTGGTCCCATCCTGCTGCATTTCAGATGTAATCATCTTTCTTTGTTAAAGTCCAGTGTAAAGGAGGGAAAATAGCATCTCAAAAGAATTCCTCATTTCCCCCTACTTCTAAAATACCTTTTCTCACACTAAATATTCTGATAGTTTGACTGTGGAGATGGTTTCCATCAAAACGAAAGATTTTTTCTGAACTCAAGATTTGTTTCCCCAGCATTTCTGTTCTAGAAGGAAACTGATAAAATCTTTTCACCCTGTTAAAAAGGAGCCAGTTTGAACTCTCCTGGAGGAACAGTTAGGTGATCAGCCACTGATGCTTTCCTGCAGAAGGACCATTTTTGACTAATGGATGACATACTTCTTACAGAAACTCTGTTCTCCAAGAATTGTGAGAGTTGGGATCTGCCATGAATTGAAAGGGGGGAAAAAGTAAACACATAGATTTTGAGAAGCAGACTTTGCCCCTGGAGTGCAGATCTATCCAAACCAACAAAAGGAAGCTTGTGTTGGCATTTAGAGCCAGACTCAGGAATTCCTGACTCTTAAGCCTGTTTATACAGGACTATACCACAGCCCAATTTGCACTTCATTTGAGTTTCCCCCCCACCCCCCCAGGTTGATGGTGATGTTGAAGGGGGGGATTATGCACTCTGAATGCACATACTTAGCCAATTGTATTTCTCTTTATGATATAATTGCATCTTATATGTATTCTATATTTATTCTATTATGTAATTGCATATCTTCTGCATTTAATAAGTGTAATTAAGTGTCTTCAGCTGGAAGCAGCAGTGTTGTGGGAAGGCTTTGAAGTCATGTAGCATAGACATATTTATAACTAGAGCTCTGGAAGTTTCATGCCCTAATTCTCAGAAGGCTCTTGAGGGTCACTGGTTCCCAGTGAGGGTGCTGGGAGTGCACTGGGACCCAGGCAGCACTTGGCCAGCAGCTTGGGCACATGTGCCCCTAGCTCTATGTGGGAGATGCTTCACTCCCAGCCAGGCTGAGCTTTCACCTCCTCAATCTGCAGGAGCACACAGGTTATTCTTACTCTGATCTTCACCTCTTTGGTCCTTATTTGCTTGCAGCTACTTTCTAGAGCACAGTTTCAGGATCTATTAGAGCTGTTGTAAAACACACAATAGTTTGGGATTCAGGCTCTCTGAACCATGACACCTTGTTGTTACAGCTGGGCCTGGAGAGGCTTGCCAGTGGCTCTGGGATTTGTGAACTGGTCAGGCTCACCTGAGCATGGTCAAAGGGCTCCAAGAACTTGCTGCCAAATCCTCAGCTGCTGGAATGCACCAGAACCTCCTTGGCTCTTCCTTCTTTTTCCAGTGTGCAACCATTGGAGCTTGGACTAGTTGACTTTTAAAGGTCCCTTCCAACCCAAACCATTCTCCTTGCATTTTGATCTCTGTTCCTTGGAGCTTTTTTTCCTGCTTTTCTTTTGGTGGCCAAAATGCATTACCTGGGCCTGGAAGTGCTGAGTCCCTTGACCCTACCCTAGCACTTGAGAATCTGTTTCACCTTAGACATCTGAGCTCCCCTGGGAGGTCAGGGAAGCTGCTTGAATAGTTGGAGTCCAGCTGCTCCATCAAGTCCTGCTAGAGCATGTTTATCCTGAAGGGGCTATCCAGTGTGAGATAAAGTCTAGGTACTTGACCTCCCTGAATGCCTGCTGACCTAGACCTAATCTGAGGTGGAGCACAGCAGCCTTTTAATGACTTGTACCACCACACCTCTGCTGGAGGAGGGATTAAAGAGCTTCCCAGGAAGCATCCCACGCTCCCAGCCCCAGTGCTGCTGGGATGCAGCTGCTGAGCACAGGAGGGGAGAGCACTGGTGCCTGGGATGTGCCTCCAGCATTGCCCAGGGATGCCATCAGACCTACTCCAGGCACAGCTCCTCCTGAGCATTGCTGCCTCCAGCTCATCCTTTGGGAGAGGTCTCCATGCTCTCAGTGCCCACAGTCTGTGTCCACTGCCATTTGGGAATGGAATGTGTCTTCCCTCAGCCCAATCTGGATTCTTTAGTTAGAGAAGCACAGGTGTGAGACAAGAGAGTAGGAGTAGTTCTGGTGTGAGCCTTTCTTCTAGCTGACTTCCAAAGTGTCTGTGTCCCTCTGTTGCAGTTGAGAGTTTTGGTCTAGCGAAAATAATGATAATAATAATGACATTTATTATTTTATAGCTGCAATTCCACTGAATTTTGTTTTTCTCTTCTGTTTTTTTTCCTAGCAAATCCTAACTGATCCTGAGGTGACCTCCCAAGAGGGCAATCTCAAAAAGGTAGGCTATGGCTCAATCTGATGCAAGTTGTTTCACTGCCTGCCTCTGAAATACACATTTTTTTCCTCTCCTGCCTGTTGGACAAAGGTGTCTATCCCAATAGTGTCCTCAGAGCTTTCCAGGCTTTGCTGCTGCTGTGTTGGATCCAGTGTTGTTGTTCTCCTGGCATCTTGTGTCTGTCTTTTTGTGATTCCTATATTGATGAGAAAAGATAATAAGGGTTTGGAGTTCTCCTTGATCCAGCTACAATCCACACAGCCAGCAGGCCCAATGCAGAAACTTCCTTTACCTCTTTTTCCAGTCAAAGAAACGGTTGGGTCCTTTGTTAAAGGTGTGAAATGTTTGGAGGTCACTTCACCCTGGGAATGTGGCTGGTGTGAAGAACAAGGGGAAAGGAAGAGAGAGCTGGAAGGATTAAAGTGTAACTCCTGGGATGGATTACTGGTGCTTTTCATCACTTGGTGATGCTTAAACTCTTAATACTGACCAGAGGAAAATGTGTTCCAAATCCAGCCCAGCTGTCTAAATTTCTTGCTGGGAGCTGTGAGGCAGATGTGCCCAGTCCATATTTCAGTAGGCAGCCTCCTGTTTTGGTTGGGGTTATTGTCAGCAGCACTACAATGCCATCCTTGCCATGGCTGTCTTGGGGATAACAGCTTGACTAAAGGGAAGTGTTGATGGGAGCCTCTCTGGATGTCTGGAGGTAGTGTGTCCTTGCTGAAGGACTGAGCTAGCTCTAATTGTCTCCTCGTGGCTATTCACACTCCTGGGCAGAGACTCCTGAGTTTTGGGGAAGTGGGGAAGAGTTGAAACTGGAATTTGCAACAACTGCTGGTTTTCCTCCCCCAGTTCAGCCAGCTTCACTCCTGCTTCTTCACCCTGTGAGCAAAAAGGAAACCCTTGTTTCCCTCTGCTAGACAAAGGGAAATAGAATACTTGTCAGGCTCCACAGTTGGTTTGGAAAAGGTATTCAGACACATGTCCAGCATGGGCTTTTCTCTTCTTGGCATGTCAAGAAAACTCAGCTCTGCTCTGAAAAGCCAAGCTGCCAATGTGAACCTCCCCTGACCTTGGCCAGGACCTAGCCCAACACTGCTGAACTTTTTACCTTGTGCCTCTCCATAACTCATGTGGGGTTTGGCTCTGCCTCTGTGGGATCCTTTTGTGTGAGCAGGCCTGGTGACAAGGTGGCAGGTTCTTATTATCACCAGGCACTTAGCACAGGGATGGAGTCAATTCTCCATGGCTCTGCACTGCTCAGCTAGTCCTTTCTCACTCTTTATTTACAATATCCCAAGTAAATTCTCCATCCAGACCTCACAGAATCCACGTTACCCTAAAGAGAGCAGACCTGGTGTGAAATAAGGGTAGAAGATGATGTTAGACTGGCAGCTTGACATCTTCAGTACATGGCTGTGTGTTTAAATTTCATTCCTTTGGTTTCAAAGGAGATGACAGATCTCTGAAACAAACCACTGGGTCCTGAAATATTTTGCTGGACAGCAGGTATAAAACTGGGCAATGATGATGTTTGACAAGGGAGGAAGGACTGGCCCTTCCACTTCTGCTTTGAAATCCATTGTAGAGAAGCACTCGTGGGACTTTATGAGGTGATAAATTTAGGCAAGGATGGGCAGTAGGGTTTTACAGCTGGGGTAGGAAAGATCAGAGCACTAAGGTAAAGAGTTCAAGTCTAAACTTTATGGCTTGTGAAAAGACTACTGCTAGACAGCTTTTCAGGCAGGGGAAAGGAGGAAAAATAAAGGATGAAAAATCATTCTCTACAGTTTTTTGTCCTCTCTTCAAAGTGTTTGTAAGTAGTCCTCCAGCATTTTGCTGCAGTGCTACCAAAAAAAACACCTCTTGGGAGAAGATTTCCTCTTCCAGCTTCTCTAAATCATTCAGTTGTCATATCCCTGAAGACACAATAGTGGAGATTTGACTTCAATTGATGCCTTTTCCTTCAGAGCTAAGTCAGTGGTGAGGAGGTGGCTGGAGACAGATGGAAGGGCAGAGGCTGGGCTGATGGAAACTGGGAGGAGAGGCAGCCAGAGCCACGCAGGGACACTCATCCTCAGCTCCTTGGGCTGCTCTGGGCCCAGGCTCAGGGCTAGAGAGAGGGGAAAAACCCCTCTAGAATGCAGAGACAATCTGGAAAAGCACTCATAAAATAGAGCAGGGCACTGAGGGCTATGGGAAGAGGCACAGGAGGCATCTCTGCTTAAAAATGGACCCCGGAATGATTTCTCCTGTGGCTTCTTCCAGTAACTCCTCCTGAGCTGAAGGGCAGTGCCAAGTGTGAAGATGTAGCACAGCAGACACTATTGTGTAATAAACCAGGCCTTGTTTTGGCTTGGGGCAAAAATAAGAAGTATTTCCCCTCTATGCCCAGTATTTTTCAGTTTGTATTACTGTTTTGTCTGCTGGGACCACTAACAGCAGGAGGCTGATCTGTTTTGTTAGTGCTTGTCTCACAAGAATTATGATTTCTAGGGATTCTAGGAAAGGAATTGTAGCCAGGAATCATCCAGAAATGTGCTGTGCCATAGGCTAAAATGTGGTGGACTCCTCACACGTTTCCCTTGTGTCTGCTTTGCTGATCTTTAGTGTAACTTGGCAAATGTGCATCAGCTCCTCCTCCTGTTTGCTGGGCTTTAAATCAGCAGTGGTGAAAGTGGTGCTCAAACAGGAGATGCAGCTCTTGTTAGTGACCTCAGTGCATCCATTCAGAGCTGTGCCCAGGTGGGTAAGCTCTGCCTGTGGCTGCACTGTCCCCTAGGCCCAAATGTCTTGTCTTTCCTAGCCATCCTCCTGCAGGCTGTTTGTTTGGCTTAGAGAGCAGCTCCCATGTTCTCTGGCTCTGAATTTGCTAAGCTTCTCTGCTGCATTTCATACCTCTAAAGAAAAGCTTGTTATCATTATCTGCGCTGTCATCTTGATTTAGCTTGGAGAGGGAGATGAAGGATGGAGACTTCCCCCAGCAGGAGACAGGGGCAGGGCCCATTCCAAGGCACCTTTTTGTGTGCAAGGAGCAATGCTAGGTGCATTCATTTCTCTCTACTCTCAAAGTGACTTTGGATGGTGGTTTGAGCATCATCTTGCAGGAGGCTCTGTGTGCAGAGCTCCTCTGCGTGGGCTGTTTGTCTGGCTGTGGTGACAAGAGACCTCAGGGACTTCTCCCTTCAGTAGAGTCTCTATTTAGTTTCTGTTTACTTAGAGGGAATAGCCTGAGGGGCTACTGGAGAGAAAACATCTGTGGGAGATAATCTATAGAGTTATCTATCTATCACTCTTGTCGACCCTGTCTCCCCTGAGAGCAAGCTGAGAGACTTGTAATAAAAAGGCATGGCTGAAGAGGCTTTAGGGACAAATAAAGAGACATGTTAAGGGCCAGCTGAAAAAGGATAGAAGACATTATTAAAGCTCAATAGCTGTCTTATCAAAATCCAATAGGATAGGCACTGGGCAAAAGGCTTTAAATTTATTCTTTGACTTTCTGGAGAGCTTGAATGTCTCCATGAACAAGAATGTGCTGCACAGGGAGGGGGAGAGATGCTATCAGCATCCAAAGGGCTGGATTCCATCTGGGATTGTGCAAAACACAGCAACACAAACTGAAGACAAACCCAATTTTCCCCCCTTGCTTAGGCAAAGCCTCCCCTGCAGACCTCTGGAAGGTGGTAATGCAGTGCTGGGGATACAGAAAGCAGGAGTCATTTCTGCAGTGCAGTCATTCATTCTCTGCTCCCAAATCACACAGATCCTTTTACAAACAAAGTTACTGCAAGAGAACTGGGGGAGATTAGAAATCTTGGCCTCTCAGAAAGCATCAAGTAGCAAGCAAGAAACCTGGGTGGATGGCAAGCTTTTCTTCCTAAAACAAAAGTCCAAGCCAAGTGATGTTTTGTTCCTGCAGATGCCAAGCCAAGATAGGGCCATAAATCTCTCTGGGTTTATTATTATATCCCAAATGCTACAGGTCACAGGAACCATCTGATACTTCAGGAACACATTGTTCACCCTAGATGATTGATTGATAATTATGATAATTTGCAAAATGATTATTTGGGTATTATAAGCATAGTTTGTCCCCCTGGATTGCTGTGAAGACATTTTCTATAGCATGGGCTGTCAGAAATGGCCTCTGGCAACAAGGGCTAGGGAAAGGTCTGGCTGGTCCCTCCCAGTGGGACCTGTAGGGCTGATGAATGATGACCCAGAGGAGTCAGAAATCAGACTTCAATAAGCAGTCAGGAAGGTAGTTAGAGAAGAGCAAGGGAACTGTTAACTGTCTTTTTGTGGAGCAATTACTAGCTGGGCCATACAGCCCCAGGCTTCAGCACAGGCTGTCAGGGTAGCAGACAGGCAGAGAGATGACTCCCAGATTGGAGCTGCAGAGCTCTTCAGGCTTCCCAAATTTGCAGCACTTTGCCCCAAGTACATTTGCATTTCTGGGGCTAATGTATCCAATGAATAGATTTATCTAGAGCTAATAAAAGGTGTTTCAAAACTGTTAGTAACGAGTTGAAAATCCAGTTTTCAGTGATGTCTCTTCAGAAATATCCAGTTTGCAGTGGGGTGTCTTTAAAAAGCCAGTTTTCAGTGATAATTCTTTGAAAATCCAGCTTTTAGTGATATTTCTTTCAAAACCCAGTTGTCAGTCATATTTCTTTAAGGATCCAGTGATGTTTCTGTAAAACTGCACTTTTCAGGGATACTTCTTCCCCTCTGAGCTGTGTGCTGAAGGCTCAGAGCCCCAGTGAAGCTTGTTTCCCCCCCCACTCTGTGCTTTCTGCCCTGTTAACTAGACTGAATGATTTTTAAAACAGCCCCTGCTTTGAGCTACTTAAATTTAACCCCAAAAAAGGAGAGAGCAGGTTCTCCCAAACTCTTCTTTTGAGAGCTGTGCCCAAAGCTGGGAGTCAGTGGTGCTTCCCAAGCCTGGGAGATGCTCTAGCAAGCCCCAGTCCAGTTTCAGCCATGAGCACTGCCTTACAGTTACCAGTTGAGGGGGGGGGGGAAGAGCTTTGATTTGCTTGTTTGAGAGGTTGTATCTTGATGAAATAAAGGTATGTTTAGCTGCCCCAAACAGAGGCAGCTTGGAGTTGATTTTGATAATCTTTTGCTGAATAGGCCTGCGTCATTCCAATAAGCCTTGGACAAAGGAGTGGACAGTTGTCTGAGAGGCTTTCTTAGAACATTTCTCTCTTTCCATTGTTGGAGAGCTGCTCATAAAAGGACCAGGAGTCCATTAATTCAGTGAATGAACATATAGTAAAGTCAGTTCCCTCTTGAGAACAATAATGGTGCGGTCAGCTTAGGTTGCCTTGGAAACTAAGTACTTCTGAGAAGTTTGCATCCTTGATTTTGCTGAAATGAAGCATGGAAAGTGGGGGGAAAAAAAAGAAGGTGTAAGGCTGGCACAGGAAAGTGATGGTGAAATTGTTTTGCAGGAATAACACTGGACGTTGAATTTCTGTTTGGGTTTGATTGTGTGTGTGCGTGTATGACAAATGGTTCCATAAAGAGGTCTCTGGGGGTTCTAAACCCATAAATCAGGCCAAGTTAAGGCTAGCAGTGGTGAGGTTTGCTCTCACTAGATCTCCAGGACATTCCAGTCCACTCTAGCCACAAGACAGAAATGATAGCATCTCCCTTTCCAGGTTCAGGATGGTTAATGGCAAGTCAGCATGTTTTCTGTGGGCAAGGAAATGCCAAATATGGGTGAGGTGTGAACAATTTTAAGGACCATTTTAAACAAGATCTTTCTGTAAATTGGTTCTTTTCCTCCCTCCCACTCTAGGCAAGTTAATCTTGAAATCTCCACAGCCACCAAAGAGCAATGACATGGATTTGCTTTCGTGGCAGGAATTGACAACCTCTAGTGCCTTATTTTCTTGCCTAAGTAGCTGTGGGAGGGAAGTGTCCACCCTGTGCTGCTGAGCTATTTATACATCCTGCTCCCAGTGACATCCATGTCTGCTGAGCAATGTCTCCTAAGATAAAGGTGTCCCTTTAACTTCAGGCACAGACAGTTATGAGAGGTCACCTTGTCCTCCTGTGATGCATCTCAGCCATCAGCACACGACTGGATGCTGACCTCAAGTTATTAACACAGTTTGGGAAGGGGGAAGGCAGGAGACTGGTCCCTTGAGAAGAACAACCAAGCCACAGACATCATTTTGGGTTGGTGGGCTGCTGTCTCTCTGAAGAGGGAGTGGTAGAGTCAAGGCCAAGTGGCTGTCTTGCCTGTTTAGTGGTCAGCTTGAGGGGGGAAAGAGCCCAAAGCACCCCGCCAGTCCTGGTCCATGAGGTTATTCCTTCCCATTTCACAAGGTTCCTTCCATTCCAGTTCAAAGTAGAATCATAGAATGAATCCTAGACTCCTAGAATGGTTTGGGTTGGAAGGGAGCTCTGGAGGTCAACTAGTCCAACCCCCATGAGGTACAAAAAAGTACCTCATGTCGTGCTGAGGACTCATGGGCAGCTCGCTCTCAGCTCCTGTTCCTTCCCTCCCTGGGCTGTGTGGTGCTGTTGGCTAACTCACCCGGAGCAGGGATTTTCCAGAGGCAAGGCTGATGTGAGGAAAGGAGAGAGATTGAAGGCATTTGGGCTGATCCATCAGTTATAGAATCATAGAATCCTAGAATGGGCAGGTTGGAAGGGACCCTAAAGATCATCTAGTTCCAACCTCCCCACACTGAGCAGGGATGCCAGTCACTAGCCCAGGTCACCCAGGGCTGCATCCAGCCTGGCCTTGAACACTGCCAGGGATGGAGCAACCACAACCTCTCTGGGCAAGCTGTGCCAGTGCCTAACCACTCTCTGGGTATACGTCTTTGTGCTAAATATGTTTGCAAATGGAAGATTGGAAACTTTTTTCTATAGCAAAGAACTTGCTAACCAGAGTGAAAGCCATGTCCTAGTGAGTGAGCTCTGTGCTTTGTGTTCAGGAGACCATTCACAATTCCACAGGAACAGCTTTAACCCTTTTGCCACCATCCTGCTCCTCTCTGTGTGTGGATCTATAATTAATTTCAGTGATTGCTTGCTGAAAACCCCACATATCATCTGTGTGAAGCTAAAAGCTCTCTACAGAGGTGCTGAGCCACTTGAACCAAGGTATGCTGGTAATTGTTTCCATACCTTGGGGCTCATACTGGGGTTTTTCCCTGCTAACAAAGCAAAGTGCAGACTGAAAGGTTGGTGTTTTCCTACCTACTGCCTGGGAGAAGATGACTAGGGCAATAATATTCTGGATGATTAGGAGGCATTACAGCCTCTGCTCAGTTACCAAATGCCAGAATGCCCCAGAGATCCCCAGGCCTCTGCTGCCAGCCGGCCCCTGTCAGAGCTGAAGGCAGCACTGTCTGGAGCCCAAAATCAACCTCAGGAAGGTCATGTGAAAGAAAATCCTCAGTCATCAGGAAGCCCTTGGCCCCGTGGCCTTTCTGACATTTTCTGACAAACCTTAAATCACCAGAGTAGACAAAACATCACAAATTTGGGCAGGGCAGCCTCTGGGGTTTGAGAGCTGTGTGTGAACACTGAAGGTAACCCCCAGCTCCCTGTGCCCTGCCAGGGGAGGGGGGCCTGGGATCCCCCCGGGGCAGGGGCAGCCTGCAACTGATCCCCTGGAGGAGGAGGCAGCTGCCAGCCTGCCTCCTGCTGAGCAGTGCCCCCAGTTTATTTACACAGCACTGGGGATAGACAGCGATGCTGTGGGGATGGATTGCTCCGAGGGGGACAGGCTCCTGCTGCAGAGTGAAGTGGGGAGTGGGGATTGATCCTCTGCATTGCCTCCATTATAGAAGCCAGATGGCTCTGTTAAGATGCTCTGTCATCTTGGGGTGCATGTGCTAGTCAGTTAATCATGCTGGGCAGCTCTCACTTAAGGGACTTCTTAGAGCTCCTGGGCTAGAGAGAGAAACCCTGACGCTAACTGGGGGCAAAGAGAAGGACAGAGGAGGATGTGACTAGCAGGCAAGTGCCTTGGAGTTGGCTCTGAGCACCTCTGGTGCTGCTTGGAAAAGGGAAAAAAAAAAAGAAAAGCCAAAAAGCAGGGAGCTGGATGCTGCTGACCTTTAATTCACAGAATCATTAAGGCTGGAAGAGACCTCTAAGATCATCAAGGCCAACCATACAATTCAATATCTATGAAATTAAATATATAACTATATAATAAATTAAATATATATATATATATATCATAGCAAAACCCCCAAAATGCTTTTGCTCTCCTTTCCCCCCCCCCCTATTGCTCTGGAGCTCTATCAAGGCTTTCCAAAGCAATAAAGCTCTGCCTGTTGTCCCACAAATGTGCCAGGAGTGCAGTATATTTGGATGGTGCCAGTTAGATGAGGCTTTAGATTAGGTGAGGGGTTTATGAGATTATAAATATGTGTTCTGGGAAAAAAAACAACAAACCAAGAAGAATTGCTAGAAAGCAGCTGCTCAGGGATGGTCAGAAGTAGCTCCTGTCTTTACCCATGGAGCTTCCAGCATGCCAAAGCAGCCCTTGGAAAGCAGATGAAGTCCCTTCCCTTTGCTCTTTGTATCAGATAGAGCAGTGAGTGCTGTGTGCTGAGACCTCCAGGATAAAACCAGACTTAATTGAAGGTAATGAGAAAATTTTGGCTCCACAGCTTAATGATTGTCCTCAATTTTCTTTTCACTCAGTATGGATGTTTCCTTTCACAACACCACGAGGTTTTAAAACTTTATTTCATCTTGACTTGGGCCAAAAATACTTCACTTAAACCTAATTGAGTTATACTTCCAGATGATTTCCTTTAACTTCTGATAAATTTCCATTCCTGTGAATACTTTGATTTAATCAACTCCTAACTTCTCAGCAGAGGGGTTTTGGTTTGGGAAATGTATAATCAATTCTAGCCCTAGCTTTAATTTATACCTCCACTAGCAGTGAGAATTTATGTAGTAGTAAAAGTGGTGAGGGCTTGCCAAGTTCAGAGTCCCAAAGCCTCTTGCATGCTAATTCAGAGCTTGCAGGCTTGGGTTTGTCCTTCCCAAGGAGGAGATAAAGCAGCTCTGGAGGGGATTGCAAGGTGACCAAGAGTGTGCTGGCTCCACCTGGGTCAGCCCAGGCTGGGCTCAAGCAGCTCAGCTGCCCTGGAGAGCCCAGGAGAGCAGGACATCACCTCTGCTTCCGGGGATTCTGCCCTGGGCTTCAGCAGCTTCAGGGCAAGCTTCAAGGGACCTGTGTTGCTGATCCTGCTATAGTTGGCAGCTCGGAGTATTCCTTGTGTGTGGTTGTTTCTCAGGACAACAGTGAGAAGTACAAAGTCTGGAGAGGCTGATGCTGTTCCTAATCCCCTCGAAGGTTTCAGGTGACCTAGGAGTTGTTGATTTGGTCGCAGGCTGCAAGTCAGATCTGTGCTTTCTGCTCCTCATCCCTTTGTAAGCTCAGCAGCTCATGGAGTTTGCAGCCAGGAGGAAAGGTGAGAGCCTGCACTGGCTGAGCACTGTGTGCTGGGTGACAACCCCTCAGGGCCTCCCCAGAGCCTTGTGAAGCCTCACAGCCCCCAGAGAGTCCTTTGGGCTGCTCTGCACTTTGTTACCTCTGCTTTTACCTTCACTGAACTGCCAGTGACTTCTGCCAGACAGACACACAACCCTGAAGAGAAGATAATGGGGGGAAAAAGCATGAAATGTGAACATTATCCTTCCATCTTCTGTTATGATTTGATTTCCAGCTTTAGCTTGAGGTTAAGGTTTGAAGATGTCCTGATTCCACTCCTGAGCTGAGTTTTCTCTCTCCCACTGCAGAGAGGTTTGGGCCAGTCCCTGTCCTGTTGGGCAGCTCTGGGGAGCTGAAGTCCAGTTCCTTTGATATTTCCAGCTCTATATGTGCTGTTCATGCCCAGAAAGGCTGCACATTAAAACAATAGCAGTAGAGGAACCTAAATTAAATGCTTAAACCCTTACTTGGCTACTCAAGTGATTGATTTTCTTTTTACTTCTTTTCCCCCCCTTCCTTATTTTACAGCAGAATATAGAGGTACAGAAAGGAAGCCTAGGAAGCTGTGGAACAGATTAGAAACTAGTTTATAAGCTTTAAATTTTCCCTCATGCTTCTGTTTAGGCTTAATGTGTCATCTAAGGAACTGAAATGTAGAACTCCTCTGTCATACCAAGGCATCCTAGCTCCTCATCTTCCTGCTGATTCCAGGGCTTGTTGCAATGCCTGTTGGCCTCAGAGATGAGCCAGTTTCTCTTGCTACTGTTTTTCCAGATCATTAATCATTACTGCAGAGACAGAGCATTTGAGACCCTGCCTTGGGCAGGAAGTCCTCCTGTTCCAGCAGAGTAAATCACAAGTCCTAAAGGAATTGCTTCTCTTGGTTTCCCCTGGAATTGCAGCCTTAAAGCTGCAGCTTGTGCCAGGCAGAAGACAGCTAGATCTTCTTGATGTGCATCCTGATGGGAGCTCTGGAAGCTTCCCTAAATGCAATTGCACAGAGGTAGTTTTTAGGGTGGTGCTAAGTGGGAGAATTCTTGTTTCCCTAAGAACTCCATGTTGAAGTTAATCAGGAGGAAATGTCATTGATCCTGAGACAAGTCCTTGTCTGTTAGCTCAGATGCTTAGCATGGATGCTTGTTTCTTTTCCACCTCAATTCCTGTTAGGGACAGAGCTCTGGAGCAATCCTCTTGTTTGTTTTGTCCTGTCCAGATCCCTACAATCCCACCTGGTAAGGGTCTGTGATTTTTCTCAGCAGATTTCCTGCTTAAGGAAGATAATTTCTTTCAGGCTTTTGTCTTCTGATGACTAGAAAATGTCTTCTAACTTCCAATATAAATTTATTCCTGGCAGTTTATATTTGCTGGTCCTTCTGCCAATAAAAACTCCTCATTGGAATGGTTTGCCATCCTCCATTCCAGTTCTGATGTTCACCAGATGCTTATTTGCTGCTCAATAGGCAGTTGTGCAGACAGCATCCTATCTCCTGCCTAGCAAACCCCACTTTGTCTGGCCCACCCTTGGTAAAATCCAGGCAGCCCTAGTGCCCAGAGATGTGAGGCTGTAGGATCATCATCCCCAGTTCTCCAAGGCTTTGCTGTGTTGGTGGATGTCTTAATGTCTACAGCGCTGGCATCCTCCTCCTCAAGCTGGGCAGGCTTTGGGCAAAGCACTTCCCTTCTTTGTGGCCAGCTTGCTGTTCACGAAGCTGTGTGATGAATTTTGCATTGTACAGTGATTTATGGCCAAGAAAAGGAGTCATAATACTAAGAAGCAGACATTTTAATTATTGCTATCTAGATAACAAGACTTTCTCAGAGTAGCAAAGTCAGGAAAACAAGGTTGAGTGTTTAATCCTGCTCTATGTCTCTGTTATTTCTGAACCTGGACCAAGGTTTTAGCTTTTTGCTATATGGATGTTTGTGCTCTTGTGACTTAGAAGTGCTATGCAGATGGAGGGGACCAAAATGACCATGCCTGTGAGAGCAGATGGCTCTGAGCTGCTGTGAAATAGTCCTTTTTGCTCTCTGGTAGGGAGGCTGGCAAACAAGGCACTGGTGGATCCCTGAGTTTGCAGGCTTGTTTGCTTTGGAAACTTGCTCAGAAGTTTGGATGCAGCTCTGAAATCCATCACAACCCCTTTGGTCTGAAAAGCATTGATGAAAACCTTGCACATGACTACTATTTCTTCTCATTCCTCACACTAACTGGGCTGGAAATAGCCAAGAAATAGGTTTCCTTGTTGTGTTTGCTCTGTTTCTGATGCCAGCCAAAGTCTTCCAAGTGTCAGAAGCTTAGGTACCTAAATAATGAGGAAAGAAGCTAATGGATTTTCTTTCTCCCTGGGAGTTCAGAACTGCTGTGGGGCTGGAGGAGGCTTTGCCTCTGTTTCCCTTCTTGCAGAGGTTTAGCAGAACCCAAGAGATTCTCCTTCTAGCATCTCTGAAAGGGTTGTTCCATAACCAAGCAAGACCACAGACACAGATGGCATCATGAGCAGATTTTAGGAGCAGATAGGAACTGAAAGGTAAATATTATGAAGAACAAACTCACTTGCCAGTGATTTATTACAGCAAGGGACAGCTAACCCACAGATGCCTGATGGCAGCACTGGTAGATGTGGCCCCTGCTCCAGACTCAGCTGCATGCAGCCCTGCCCAGAGCTGCCTGAATGACTGCTAGCAGCTGCTTGTGCTGTGATAATAGCAGAGCAGAGGAAAAACCTGCACCTTTTCAGGCTTTGGAGAGGGAGAATGTATTTTTGTGGTGAAATGACTATTTCATGTCCATCAGCAAAGGTGCTGGAGTCTCTTTGGGTGGGAGAAGAATTCTGTTGCTCTCATTCCCTGTCTCATCCTGAATCTCTGCTGCTTCTCTTAGCCTTCTGCTTTTTGTGCCCTGTTTTCTGTGATGCTTAAATATGTCAAACAAAAAACTCTGTGTGTTTGTGACTCTCTTTCCCATCTGTGAAGAGCCAGACCTCTCTCTCTGTATTTACTCAGTGCCTTTAGCAGCCCTTCTCCCCCCACTTGCCTTTCACTCACCTGCATTTACTCTGCTTACCCAGTGCTCCCTCCTCTCATGCTAACACAGCACATCAAATATTTGTCTGATTTTTCTTTAAATAGCCACCTCAATGAATAACCATTTCCTTTTTTTGTTGTTGTTAAAAAGAGGGGGGCTAAGCATCTTAATTCATAGGTCGTAACTACAAAGCAGTGTGGTGGCAGAGGAAAAGCCTCTTTAGAAGGAACAGAAATACTTGGAATGATAAAAAGATCTGGGTTAGATGTTAAGAAAAAATTGGAAGAAGAAATGAGAGGCACTGGCCCAGGGCAGTGGTGGAGTTGCCATCCCTGGAGGGGTTCAGAAGCCCTGGAGATGTGCTGCTGAGGGACATGGTGCAGTGGCATGGGGCTGTCTGCTCAACTTGATGATCTTCAAGGTCTTCTCCAACCTAAGCAATGCTATGACACAATCCTGCAGTAGAGTTAGGGCTAGCCTAGATGGCTTGCTGAGAGCCTCTCTAGCCTCAGGAGTCTTTATGGTGCTTCTGAATGGCTCTTTAGTTAATCAGGGTGAAAGCAAGTCCTGGAGTGAGTGAGTCAGGAGGGAGCCTGAGCCAGCTCCTGTCTGCTCTGCCTGGGTGAGATGGGTGCAGGGATGGGAGCTTTTCTCCTGAGCTCAGGCTTGCTTGCTTTACTTTGGTTAAGTTTTGTGCTCTTTGCTTTCAGTATTCCTTATCAGCCAAATAGTTTTCTCCATTTTCCAGAGGGTTTGGTGCTCAGGAGAGCTGGCAGAGTAAGAGGAAGCTGATCTGAAGGGCTGAAAGTTCCCTCCTAAAGTCACATGGAGCTGAGTTTCCTAGCATGGAAAGGAGCTGATCCAGATTGTAAAGCATGTATTGATACACCCCTGAATCTGGGGAACCAGAGGAAAAAAACAAAGACAAGAAAAAAGACATTACTCCCCAAAAGCCTTAGTATTTGCACCTGGAAGTCAGAGTCTAGGAAAAGCAAGGATCACAGACTATGAACAACAGATGCAATAGAGGAGAGCAAATTAATGCTGCAATGCATTATGCTTCTAGAAAGAAGATTTAAGGTGTCAAAACGTTTTTCTGTTTCAACATGGAAGTTCTTTGTCCTTGTGGCTGACATTGCTGAGTTTCTATGTATCCTTGCCATGGGTGGAAACATCCTTTAACTGCCAGACAGCACTTACTGATAAGCCAACCAATTAATAATGTTGATTTGAAAAGCCCAAGAATAGGTGAGAAAGCAAAGTCCTTTGCTAAGTCATATTTGCACAGTATTAAGAGTCCCCTTTTACCTGCTCTAGTAAACATGGTATTAGGAACTCTGTGCTATTGAAAAGCTGAGAGACTATAATGATATGTGTAACTGATAATTGCCACTCCTAACTATTCAGCACCCACTTATCATGCCTTTTGTACATACATACCTTTGAAAGAGACAGCCCAGGGCAGAGGGATTTCTCTTCCTGAAATACTGAGGAGGGGGATTGGGGTTTTTTCCCCTTCTAATAGATCTCCCTGTTTTATCAAAGAAGCAAATGTAGAAGAGAAATCAGCATTTCCTTCAAAGCTGGTGGCCCTCAGAGTATAGAACTTCATGTTGGGTCTGGATATGCAAACAGCCACCCTCTGTTTGCTCAGCTGATGCCATAAGGCTTCCCTGGCTCCATTGTCCTCTGCAAGATGGATTCAGTTTCTGTTAGGAAACAAAAAGTGACCTAAACCTGTAAGCAAATGCAAGAGCAAGTCACTGAGGTAATTGTGACTAATTCCACTGGTCATTCCTTTTGGTCTTTGGCAGGAATCTGCTCAGGCTCAAGCAGCAGAAATGCTCAGGAGGTGAGGTAGTGACACACAGGACTAGTCTTAGGCTGGCAGCTGGCAAACATGCTGCTGTCCTCTCTATCTTTGTGTGTTCCTGTGCTCTTAAAGAGGCACAGAAATGGAATTAATTGGAAGTAGATGAAGCTGTTTGATTAAAGGGCTTGTTTTATGTATAGGTATAGAAATGCAATTAGTTAGAGAGTGCCATTAGCAGTGTCAGAGAGCAGAAGTAATAGAGCTTAAGCCTGACAAGAGGCAGACTGTAAAGCTGTGGACAGTCCAGTGCAGGGTGTGTGTGCCACACCAGCAGAACAATTCTTGCCTCTTAACTCTTTCTGGGGAGGGATTCCCAGCAAGAGGCATCCTGTTGTGGGAAAGTACAGAGAGTGCCAGGGCTTTCCTTCCTGCAATAGCCAGGGCTGAGAACAAGCAGCACGTCAGAGGCTTGCTTCACAATGTGCTCAAGACATGCATTTGTCAGCTCTCCAGCAGCCCTTGGAGGGCTCACCCAGGGAAGGAGCCACTTCAGGGCCTGCCCCTGGGGCTCCTTGGTGGGAGAGAGAGAGCACAAGCCTTTCCAAGAGGGAGAGTGTTCAGGTGCTGTGCAGTGCCCTTTATCAGTTCCTGCCTAAGTTCACAGAGATGGTGCTTGGACTTATCTGCATTTCTGGGCAGAGGGTGGACTTTGAATGCTTCTGGGATCTCTTTGATAGTCTTTGTGCTGCTACTCGTGTTGTGTTCCTAGAGCTACAGAGTCTGGAAAGGACCAGGGAGTGAGTGTGAGCAGTGCCAATGTTTTCCTTGTCCTGCCTGAGTGAGTTTGGAGGGTCACTATTGGTGCCCAGTACATTGTGTGTTGCAGCTCCTTAAGGAGAACACTGTTGACTTAAGTGCTGTGCTGTGAGGAGTCAGCCACTCAGTTCAGCACTGACTCATGTGTACTTGAAGGCTTTCTGGGGCAGAAATATCAATGTATGTGGTGCCCATCACGTGAGGAAAAAGTTCACCAACGTCAGTCAAGGCTAGAACAAACCTACCCTTAATCATCATAAATGTATATTCTATACCTGCTCTTTCCCTTGAGAAAGTGCTGTACTTGAGATGAAAAGAAATGCACTTCATATTTCAGCTGATAATGAGAAGTTAATAAAATTGGGATTTTGTGCAATGCAGGACCTCTGACATCTTAATCTTTATTAAAGAGACTTAAAGTACCAGGAGCTGCTGGTGCTGACTGGCACAGCCAGCCTCGAGGAACACCAGGAGAGACTGCTCAAATGAACTGTTAAACAACTCTTCCTAATCCATCAGGAAGAAACAATAAGTGCTGGAAACATCTATTTACCATGCATCAATCACGCTTACCTAAGCAATTTCTAAGTAATTATACTTCTGTGATATAGTTCCTGAGATCTCGAGCCTGAATGAGACATTTGCTTATGAAAACAACAAAAATTGACATCTGAAATGCTGTTGCACATTCTGACTGAGCAGTAATTTTTGTGGATGTAGCCTCCACTAGTTGTTGTGTTTAAAATCCCATCTGGAATTCCAATAGCTAGTTTTCCCTTTTTAAAGGCTTGACAAAAGGAGAGGTTTAAAATTGTTTCAAGTGGTAGAGAATTTTTCTACTGAATTTTGCTGGGTCAGTAAAAAAAAAAAAGTCAAGAAGTGACTTGTGTGAAGGCAAGAGTTTGGAGCTGGGGGAATGAGAACTGGTCTTTGCTGTAGTAAAAGCTTATTACCCTGTTTCTTTCTCTCTTTTCTTTCTTTTCCCTGTTGCTGCTTTTATCCCAAGACATCCCTCTAGGTGTAGAGGGAGATGCACTCCTATGAGAGACTCTGCTGGTCTCCAGAACAGATCAAGCTGTACACCTCTAGCTATTCTTGGTCCTAGTTCTGAAGGTTGAAAAGTTTTGCTTCTCTTCTTTTCCTGACCAATATCACCTTCCAGAGGAATAGCTAAAGGAATGAAGAGCAGTTTGTAGCTCTATTTTCTATAGCTATGCAAACCCACTATCTGGTGTCTTGTTGACCTTTGATGTTTGAACATTGGGGAGTTATAAAAACACATCTATATGTGTGTGTGTGTGTGTCTGGTTCACAAACCCATCATTGTGTGGGGCTTTGCAATGTGGTTTTCTAATCCACTCGGAGAAAGGGGAGGGATGGAGCCTTTGTCAGCATCCAAGCAATTAGGATAATTAAAAAAGAAAGCTTATTGGGTAAACATGCTCTGAGATTGTGACCTCTTAATTAATGGACTACAGGGAGAAATTACAGCGGTGGCAAGATAATTAACACATGCATTTAAAGGGAGCTGCTAGACAAGGGTATTAGAGGATAGTAAGACACCGATTGGAATCACCGAAGGGCTCTGGAGGTGAACACACACAGCTGAGCCACACAACATTTGCATGTGTGAGTGCCCCAGCACACCAGAGGGAAGAGATTAGCTTAACTTTATCATTCCTTCAGTGGGACATTCCCTTCAACCAAGTGTTTTCTAGTCTGTAGAGCCCAGAGCTCCCTGGTGCTGTCCCTGGGGCATGGAGGAGGAGGGAGCCCACTCCCAGCCCCAATGGGGAGATTTCCCAGGGGCTTGGTACCCCCATAGTGGGCACTGAAAGGAAGCAGATGGTGATATCCTGGGCTGCAGTAAGCACTTAGGAAAGTGTGGAAGAGGGTGAGGATGAAAGCTGTTGCTATTGAACTCAATAGGGGAGTCTTGGGAAGAAGCATTCTGCTAGGAAAGGGATCCTGGGAGAGCCTCCTTAAAATGATAGCCTGGTCCTGAAGGGAAATGTGAGATCATTTCCCTGCCCCAGGTAAAATCAGTCCATTCCTGGCTTCTGCTAACTCATCCCTGCTGACAGCAATAGGAAGCAGCCTATTTCAGTGGTCCCCAGTGGAACAAGGTCCTACTTTATCAGCACAGTTAGTGGATCTGGTTGCTCCTTATCTCTGCTGGAGTTACTCAAAGTGGGGCCCTCCCTCTGTGGTGGTCTGGCTGGGCCCAGGGGAGAGGGAATTTGGCTGTGTGACATACCCATTCATCTGCATCCCCCTGAGAAGCCAGGAGTGTAAAGAACAGAGCAGGGGCTGATCCAGAGCTGTCATCCCATCTGATTGCTGGGGAACCTGGGTCATCGGCACTTAGAGCTGAACCCTTGAGAGCCAGAGGAGCAGGAAACTGTCTCCAACTATCTCCTTCCCTTCTCTGGCTCCAGGTAGCTGGAAAAAAGCAGTGCAGTCTTTTCCTGCTCGCATAGAGGTGGCAACCACAGCCCAGGGATTTGCAAGCTGTGTGTGGAAAAGCCAAGTAGAGTTTGGGTCACGCGTGAGCTGCTGGGTCTTGGTCTTGCATCCATCTGTGTCAAAAGAAGGGCATGCAAAGCTGCAGCTGGCTGTGAGCACCCGGAGAAGGCTTTTTGTCTCTGCAGAGTGAGCTGTCAGGATGTTCCCATCTGAGGAGCACAGGGAAGAGGAGCTCACACTGTCAGAGCTAAGGTCTATCTGATGGAGCATCGTGTGTTTCACAGGGATCAGTGTCTTGGATGGAGTATAAAAACACAACAAGGAGGTGATGGCAGCACATAGAAGTGTCCCTGGGTCAAGGTAAAGCTTGCCCAAAGGGCAGCCAGCGTGCAGCTGAGGTGGGAGCTTTGGCTGGGCTCTGGAGGTGCTTTGTCTGTGTGGAGGCTATGTCCTGTCGCTGGTGAACGTGGCAGAGCAGTGTTCTGTGCTCTCACAATAACCATAATCACTAAATAATAATCATCACTACATCTCCTAAACCCTCATTTAGAACAGGAACAAACTGCAGCAGAGGCTAAAGCTAAAATGGTTCATGTTAGGAGATGAAACCTCATGCTCTGAAGGTACACAAAGCCAAGGCTGGATGATTAGGTACAGTTGGAGAACATGTGATTTGCATAAGTCCCCACTCCTCTCAGGATCAGGGGAACAAAGAGATGCTCTGCCAAGCCAACATTTCACATATCCAGCAGTGCACTTATCCCAAAGCCCACCCACTTCTTGGGAAGTCTTAGTAGTGCTGCTTTTGTCTGCATATAAATGTCCCTGTTCAGTACAGTGTTCATCCTACCTGGAACATTAAAGATGCATGTAGACAAAAAATAAAATAGCAAGGAAAAGGAAAAAAAAAAAAGAAAAGCTTTATGAATGTTTGATTAGTGACTTGGGCTCCAAATTTTTAACTAATTGAGTACATTAAATAGTATGTCTCTGAAAGACTAATGCAAGACACTTTTCAAAGCTTCTTTAATAAAAATTCTATTTGGGATTTGACCATAATGGCTATCCTTGCTTGCCAAAACATGACTTCTTAGCAGGTGACTTTCATCAAGTACATCTGAAATAGTACCTAAATGAATTAGCAATAAAATGGACTTAGGCCTAGCAGTAGGAGCCTCCATTAATCTTGGGTTAATCACTAAAGAGATGCCATTCACTTTTCTTAAGAAGTCACATTTTTCTCCCCTTGCTGGCGACCAGATTTCATAAAGTAACATATTTCTAATGAAAGGGCTCTGCTTGAATTAAAACCCTGAAGGTTTATGCAGATTTGAGTTTTGATTACTGCTGGCATGGGCTCTTAGCAGACTGGGGAAGGTAGGGCCGCAGTGAAAGAGTCCCAGCATGCAGTTCATAATATTCTTTGAAAGAAAATAGTGCACTTGTACTTAGTGGCTTTAATCAGCTCTGACTTTTGATAGTCAAACAATAGCTAATTACAGTAACACCTGCCTTCTAAGTCATGTCATGTAGGTTATTGCCAACAAGAGACCTTGTATCTTAGCTGCGTGATTATTATAGTCTAAAACCTATCTGCTCAAAAAAGAGAGAGGGGGGAGAGGAGTGGAGTTTGGTAGCCATTATACATCTCTTTATTGTCTGCTGCAGTTCTGCCTTGGCTGGGGACACTTTGCTGTGCTAGAAAGGCAAGGAATTGGTGTTTGTGGCCAGATTGGGGAGCCCAGCTTCAAGGGCAAAGGGCTATGGTCTGGCAGCTCTCAGCTTGGGCTGGAGGAGCTCTAGAGAATGCTGACTGTATGTGTTTGAATGTTCCTCTCTTTTCAGTGTGGCACCAAATGTCAGCTCTGTTGTGAGTTGTTGCTATCAGCTCATCTCTGGCCTCTGGCCACGGAGCAGAATTTTGTTCCTCTGTCATTAAATGCAGTGGTCTGGTGAGGGGGACAAAGGGCCATTGATTTCGACCTTCACCACATTTGGAAGGGTTTCATAACAAACCCAGCTAAGAACCTGGGCTGGAAAGAGCAGAGAGTGTTTCTGAGCATAAATCCACATCTCTTTTCCCCTTAATACTGTGGAGAATACAGATGAGTAGCACTGTATGTGCTAGCTGCTGAGGAAGCAGTAAATGATTGTCTCATTGAACTCTCTTCTCATTAATTTAGCCAGCAAATAAGGCTTGGTTTGCACAGACTCAGTCAAGTGAATAAGATCAGATGTTTGCCAGAGGCTCAACAGCCTCTCTGACAACTCTCCAAGAGTCAGAGCTCCAGAGGTGTGTGATGCAGGGAGGGATGCTCCCTCTGCCAGCCCCAAAAGATCATGGAGCAAACTCAAGAGCCAGGCTTGATCTCACAACTGTGTGATTAGTGACCATAGAGAGACAGCTGCTGATGACAAGGGACAAACCTGAGCCTTGGGCAGAGCTGGGTTTACCTTGGCTATTTCTGTCCTTTCCGTTTAGAAAAGCCAGTGCATGATGGTTGGGTTCACAGAGAGAAGTTCACCACTCTTTCTCTGTGGTTTTGAAGGCAAATAGATGAAGTTCTGGAAAGAATATAGTTCTCAGATAGCTGACAGTAGAACATCTCAAAATACCTGGGGATTCTGACAAGATGTGATGGCTCTGTGCTGTCAGCTTTTCACCTGACATCTCTCCAGTGCTGTCAGAGCAGCTAATTTAGACAAGCTACTTACATAGTGACCTTGGGGAGTTGGACTTGATGATCCTTGTGGGTCCTTTCCAGCTTGGGCTATTTTCTGTGGTTTATCATTGAAGCTGCAGTGCAATACTCAGGCTTAAGGCAGTACCAGGCAGTCTGGGTACCCCTCAGATGTGACACTCCAGACCTCTTCCAGTCAAAGTCCATCAGATGATTGGAGAGAACCTGCATTGTGAACCATCATCCCTGTGCCCAGGGGATGGAAATGTCTCTTTCCAGTCAGAGTGTGTGTTTAGATAACATTCCTTCCAGGTTATACAAGGAGTTTGCAAGGGAAAGCAGTTCCTGAACAGGGAATATGAGAGGATATTCAAAGGAATTGTTGTTAACTCTGCTTCCCAAAGCTACTCTTCCCTTCAGCCTTTCATGGGCTATTTCTTTCCCCTCCTCCAAGTTCTTCTTTCTCACTCCATCATTTGTCACTTTAACCTCAACCCATGTAGTAAGGAATCTTCTTTATATCAGTTACCATGTTTGCCATATCTGATCAGTTTGATTGATCATTGCCTCAGCCACAGGTTGGTAATAAGCTGTTTTGAGAGAGACACACATTTCCCATAGGACAAAATGGGCATGACAGCCCTATAAACTGGCCATTTATCAACCTTCTCCCTGGTGGGCAGTGTCTGAGCAGGGCTAGGCAGGCTGGGGACACTGTGGCCACTGTGCTGGGGCTAATGCAGGAGACAGGAATAAATGACACTGGATTTGAATCAAAATTGTTAGTGCAAATGTCAGCCTTCCAGGCTAGCAGCTTGCTTCTCTCAGAGCTGCTCCTCAGGAGGTGTTTCCTCAGCTGAATGCTCCCTGCTCCGAGTGGTCCCAGCTAGCAGCAAAGGGAAAGAACTGCTTCCCAGGAGATGGGGAGATGCCTTTCCTGGAGCACCAGATGCTCTGGGCTCTCCAGACACTGAGCACAGCAAACTCCTCTCAGTTAAAGCTTTGTGTGCCTCTGGGTTTTAGAGATTGGCAACAACAGCACACAGACCACCTGCAAAGTGTTCTGCAGGTATTCTTCACTTCCTCTTTGATTTCCTTGCCATCCAGGGATGGAATAAAGTAGTGGAGAGCATCCAGGGCACTCCAGTGAGCTCACACATCTCTTCAGCAGCAGATCCCTCCCTGGGGCAGAGCTGCAGGCTGGGCACTGGGATTTCTGCTCTCCTGGAGCTTAGCCCTTTACACTCCTGCTGTGGCAGCTGCAGCTCCCAAGGATCAGGAGGGAACTGCTCCTGCAGGTACTATAAAGCCTCAGTAACCAGCCTGGCAGCTGAAATGATGATTTGTGAGCTCTGGAGCCAAGCAAGTTTGAGAGTATCTTTGGATCAGTCCATGATCTGGGCAGTTCTTTCATAAATGAGGAATGAATAAGATTAATCATTCATCATTCTTTCAGCAACAACAAGACCAAGAATTCAATTCCATGACTTTGTAAGCCTGTATTGCCTGCATTTTAATTAGGCCTGGATTAAAGGTGATGGAGGAGTTAGGAATCCCTTTAGTTAGAGCTTCAGAATGAAAGATGACCAGAGACATCCACAGTTTCCTTTAGCAGGGAAATCTCTTTCCCTGTATCTTGCTTTTCTGGACATCTTTGGCTTGGCAGTGTGTGCTGCACATGAGGGGAAGGGATCCATCTGAGCAGAGCTGAGGAAGGGGTGAGAAAACTTCTCTTCTTTGGACTTGCTATGGTTTAACTTGTTATGGGTTCCCCCCACCCCCAGAATTTTGGTAAAGTGACTTTTCTTTTCCAGCTTGAGTGTGAAGTTATTCCCAGGCTGCACAAACTGCAATTTTTAATCTTAAGGATAGATTTAGTGACCACTGAAGTGTAAAATAAACTACTGTGGCCTAATCAATCAAATCTGCATAGCTGAGAGAAAGCACCTGTATGAGCCTTTTATAGCAGAGTGTCTGGAAGGGTAATAGATGTTTATTAGCAACCATAAAGCTGTTTTGAGTTTAATATCTCTCTAAATAACACCAACAGCATTAAAACAAATCTCTGAAGCAAATGCCACTGTGCCATAAACAGCCCACAATGGGAAGGTTTAAAAAGGCATTACAAGCAACCTGTGAGATTCATGGTGTGTTCTGTGGCTTTGGCCACTCAGCTGGGAGGGAAGGAAAAGCCCTGGGAATGCTGTGGGAGTTCCTAGCACACACTGCCCAGGCACTAGTGAACTGAGAGCTTCTGGGGGTTAGCACAAGCAGACTGGGCAGCAGGGCACTGCATCTGAACTGTCTGCAGAAAATCAGGTTGTAAGTTGCCCATCACCAGCTTTGAAGCCCAGGACCTGCTCTGGTGAACTCTCAGGTTGTTTGGAAACACCAGTGAGGCTCCAGCCTCTCCAAACTTGTTAGATTACTAATCCTTCCTAGTTAGAAGTGAACAAGAAATGCCTCAGGACTGGTTTTGTAGTTTTTCTTGGCACTTCTGTATCTGTAGAAAACTTGTGTATGGCTATGAAGAAACAGCATCACAGCAGAGCATCAATAAACCATTAAGCCCATGTTGATGCACTTCTGAGGCTTTAAAAAGATTGAGGTTCTTGATAAATATTAAGTTTTAAGTCTAAAGGTCCTTTCCAATCGAACTATTCTGTCTAATCAAGAGTTCTTTGGTCCCTTGGTTTGCTGGTGTGGTTAAAACATCCTTGGAGATGTCTCAGACAAGCTGCTTCTAAACTGGCTCTGTTTCAGGTTAGGCTTTGTACAGTGACATGCACACAAGGTGCTGGATCTGCATCTCCTAGCCTCAGCTCCCAAGGTGATGGAGCCCAAGTTCTTGGTGATGTCCATCCCTTCCCAGCAGATCAATATTCAAAATTCCACCTGCACCCATTATAGCTTAGCAAAATGCAACTTTTTCTTTGCCCTGGAGATGCAGTTTTGGCTGGGTGAGGCTACTTGGGGCTAGCCTCTGAAGTGTTTGAAAAGCAAAATAAGGCACCCTGGCTTGGCTGCTTTCTGAAAGGCTGAAGGGTAAGAGAGATGCAGGGGCAGGGGCTGGCTGAGGCAGGCCCATGGGTGCCTGCAGCCCTTCTCCTTGCTGGGGGAGGCCAGCTGCTGCTCTGCCGTGCCCACAGAGCCACTGAGCCCTGGGCTGGCACAGTGACACAGGCTGAGCTCAGGGCCCCCGAGAAGCAGCTGGCTTTGGGGTAAATGTGGTCACATCAAAGGGCTGGAGAAGAAGAAGACATTCAGAGGACAGGAGGTCAGGGACATGTTGCAGAAGAAGGGAGGACAGTGTTCAGGCAGCAGCTGTGGTTAGCTCAGGAGGTAGCTCTGGCCTGGGAGCCAGGGGAGCCAGGCTTGGCCTCCCAGCCAGGGGAAGGAACATTGAGGAGCTCTGTGCTTTCAGCATAGCCCCCACAGAGCCAGCACACACACTGCCCAGCCCCAGCCTCCTCTCCTCTCCATCCTCTCCCACCATGGCCTTCCTGGGCTGGATTGTCCCAGAGAAGTCAGGCCCAAACACTGAGGAGGAAAACCCCAGCAGGCTTGGTCTGGGAGTGAGCAGTGCCAGGGCACCTGAGGGTTAAGGAGTGTGGCTGAAATCCTCCTCTTTCTGGGAGGCACTGGGGCAGGAAAGAGTCTCTTTTGCAAAGAGGGAAATGAAATTTCAGGACAGATTTGGTTTGCTATTAGAAACCCCAGACAGCCTCTGTAGGGCTTTGAGCTGGCACAGAGGATGCTCCCAGCTGCCTGGTGCCATGCCTGTGGGAGCTGTCTCTTCCAAACACTGAGCTGAGGCTATGGAGAGTCTGGCAGACAACTGTAGCTCATACCTGGTTGTGGTGACCCTTTTGGTGAGCACCTGGGACACACCAGCTTGATGCTTGTGTTCTGCTGTGTGTGCAGGCACTGGACAGACAAACCCCCTGGTCCTGCTCCCAGGGATGGGACAAAGCAGCTGCAGACAGCCCAGGGGAGGAGGTGAGAGCCTGAGAGAAGCCTGTCATGTATGAACTCCCCAAACAACTGTGAATAATCCAAATGAGTCTTAGTTCTCATTTGCAGGAAGTCAAGGATTGCTATGTGGCACATGGAAGGTGTTGTATGGTTGGATCTGCTCTCCACCTCCTCCTGGAGAGGAGCAAGGGAACAGCTTTCCCCTCAGCTTTTCAAGGGCAGCTGCAGAAGGACTCTGTGTAGTAACAGCATGGTTTCTGTTAGCAGAAATCATTCTTATTTTGCTATAAATTACAAACCACCACCAAAAAAAATCATCTGACTTGAGTCAAACAATTGCAGGAGACAGCTAGCAGTGCTGCCTTGGGGTGATAAGAAGCCATGAGCTCAGTGAGGAAGCTGAGGGGAGACACTCCACCAGTACCAGGGATTTTTCATTCCCATCAGAGAGGCAGAAAGCTAAACAGAAGGCAAAGGAGGATGAGATTGGGTCCTGGAAGCCACAAACCAGAGAGGGCCAGTAATTGTTTCAGGGAATTAAAGTCATGGAATTGGTACTTGGCTGAGTCCATTCCGTGTTTTGCTGGGCAGCTCACCAAACCCAGGAGCAGGTATTTGTTTCATGTCCCTTTCTAGCCAGCTGCTCCCTGGAGGCAGGTGTCAGTTTGGTTCATCCATGCACCCACTGGTGTTTTGTCTGATGAGCTATGAAGCTTGTGAGTTTGCCTTGATCCCTGAGATCCCCTCCAGAAGGTGCTCATCTGCCCTGAACTGTCCATGAGGAGCTCAGGAATGAAGCAGCAAGCCCAGCAGGAGCTGGAATGGCTGGTTCACCTCCCTACTCTCTTCCCTGGGTCTTTGCTGAGTTTAACATTGATATCTTGCTTCATTCTTGACTTCTTTGCTTGAAAGACTCAACAACCCCTTGGCATTTCCTAGAAGGTGCCACTCCTTGCCTGGGTTTCCTAGGAGCTGGGGCAGTGTTGTGAGGAATGCTGCAGGAGCTTCTCCCTGGAAATACAGTTATTCTGTTGTGAGGCAAGCGTGAAGTGCTGGAGACAGAAACAAGATGTTGTGGGTCTGTTCAGGGCTTACACTGCTTATTGTCTAAGCCTTTACAGTTGTGTGATGGGCTGGGGGCAAGGCTGGCATTGTGTCTGCTCGTTTTCATACTCTCTGCAGGATGATAAATGAGTGAACTGAGCTCAGCAGGTAGCAGACTGATCTTGCAGGGAGTACAGCAGGACATGGGGAATTAAGGAAGGAAGAAAGAGAGAGACAAGTGTCCAGCCTTCCCTTAGGTGCAGGAAGAAAACTCAGTCCTGTTTCAGTTGCCTTCAGAACTCACCTTTTAAAACTATTTGCTTAATACAAAAGTTATTATGGGTGCTTCAGAAAGGAGAGACCTTAAGTTTGGATAGTTAGTGCATGAGGGAAAGTTTGTAGTCTAAGGAATTTGGGTCCATTCCTTACCTAAGCACAGTGGCTGCTCAGGCCTGCATTGTCTCAGTCCATCACTCCCTGCTCCCCAGACAGGGCAATCCAGACTTGTTCTTGAGGAGCTGGAGGACTGGCAGCATCCTCAGCACCTGATGTGCAGAGCCTGCTGCTCCCAGACTTGTGCTGCAGTACAGAAGTAATAATTATCCCCTGGAGCTGCCAGCCAGGCCTTTGTGAGCAAGGCAGGCTGACAGGGCTTTGCAGGGAAGAGCTGCTGTCCCAGCAACACAAGGCACTGAGAGCTAGAGAGCTGTAACCTGAAAGACTTTATATGAGTTTTGTGAAAAAATAAATGTACTGTCCAACCACAGCACTCATTTTTCCAAATGAAATAATTTGTCTTTAAAATGCCTTTTTTTTTTCCCCCCCTCCCCCTCTGCTTCTTCAAGCAGAGCCAAAGGCCTGAGTCTGCCTTCAGGATTAGCAGCCAGCACCATTTCAATTTATAAATGAAGCCCATTTTGATTTGCAAATAAAAAGCATCTGAAACCACTAACCAACTTGGCTTTCTTCTTTGGGCCTATAAAAATGTCTGAGCCATTTGTTTTTTAGCTTTTCTAACTGTAAAATGTGCTCCTATGAGCAGATATGTCCAAGTTTCAACTGGAAGAGAACTCTCCTTATTTTTTTTTGATGAGAGGAATTATGAAGTCCTCAGGTTTGCAAGAGAAGTCAGAGGAATTGGTCCACTAGAAGAGGGCTAGTGGATCCAAAAATTCAGGTGCAAAACTGTGTCCCAAGCAATGGAAGGAGGAGTTTTCCCATGGAATTCAGTGGGATGAGGATTGGTTAGGTAGCCCAGCCCGGCTGGAAGGGCCTGGATATGTGTCTGGAGAGGAAGCATTGCACAAGAGCATCGTACCCACTGTGATGCTGACAGAAATACCCCACGACTGGGGTTTCTCACCATCTTTCCTTGGCTGGGTTATCTTCTTTTTGAGTGTTAAGAGATTGGTTTGGACTAGGGCTGTGGTAGAAATTTGGGGTGTCTCCTTTTCTGGGTTTTGGTTTTGTTTGTGTCAGAAAGATTGAAGTAGTTACCTCTTTTCCCAGGTCCAATTGAATCATTTCTCCAACCCCAGTTTGAAAGTGCTTGCTGCTGCTGAAAGATGAACATTGCTGTGCCAGGCCAAACACTTGAAACAGTCAGAAAACCACTGTGCTGAGGGAGGAGAGGGGACAGGCTGCCTTTGCTTGTGTTACTTTACAAACCAATTTAAAGGGGGAAAAGATACATTTATATAAACAAACCCAAAGTATTTACTTCTAGTTTGTTTGTATTTTCCCAGTCTGTTTGTATTTTTCCAGTTTGTTTGTGTTTTTTCCAGTTTGTTTGTGTTTTTCCCAGTTCCAGGTGGCTTTTGTCACTCTTTCCCCAGCTGGTGCATCCCTTTGGCTGTTGTTTGTGTGCATCCCAGGGAAGTGTTCCTGCTAACCCCCAGTAAATGAGCTGGAGGACTCACAGTGGCTGTAATCCCTCCAGGCCATTTCACGTCATTTCTTTTTTCTGGAAGTTTGGATTTCCTTGTCTCTTCACACTGTTTTAAGCTGTTTTTGTTTGGTCTGTGCTGATGCCTTCTAGAAGATGTGTGGTTTTTAACCCATTGCAAACCAGTTGTGAGAGGTGTCAGGGCAGTGTGGAGCAGGGGGCACAGGGTTGCAGGGTGACCCAGTGCTTGGTCTTCTCCACCTGTAGAGGGAAAACTCTTGGGAATAACTTGCCTTGGCTCAGTCCTTTGCCCCAGTGCTGTGGGTGCTGCTGTAGCTGTTAGGCTGTCAGCTAGGATCAGAGAATCAAGGTTGGACATTTAAGATCAAGTCCAACCATCAACCCAGCACTCCCATGCCACAAAACCATGTCACTGAGTGCACATGTGTTTGGAACTGCTCCAGGGATGGGGACTCCATCACTGCCCTGGGCAGCCTGGGCCAATGCCTAACCTCTCTGGCAGGGAAGAGATTGTTCCTAATACCCAACCTAAACCTTCCCTGGTGCAACCTGAGGCTGTTTCCTCTCATCGTGTTGCTTGTTCCCTGGGACAAGAGAGCTCTAGCTGGCTCCAGCCTCCTTTCAGGAAGCTGTAGAGAGGGAGGAGGTCTCCCTGAGCCCCAGAGTGGCCCCAGGGTTGGAGGTGTGAGCTGCCCCAGGGTTGGAGATGTGAGCTGCCCAGTGCCCACTGCAGGAGGACAAGGCAAGCCATGCCCAGTGGCCACTGCAGGAGGACAAGGCAAGCCAAGCCCTGCCCAGTGCCCACTGCAGGACAAGCCCTGCCCTGCCCCAGCCTTTGGGTGCTCCTGGGCTAAATGCATCAAGATGCAGCCTCGGATAAAACTCAACTATTCTTTCGAGAAATCAATGCAGACCTCCTTAAAGTGATATGCTATGAAAACACAAATGAGATTGCACGGCGGTGCACGAGGTGGGAGAATTGACACAGGCGCAAGAGAGGATTTGTTTGAGCGCGTAGAGCCACGACGCCCCCCCACCCCCATCCAACGGAGCAGCCCCGCGAGCTGCCCCGTGCAGGGAGGAGGGGGGCAGCGCTAACAGAGGGGCAGCCCGGCTCGCTCTCCTCCTCTTCCCCGCCCGCCCTAGGCAAGAGGAAGCGTGCTCTGCCCTGCAGGGCAGTGCGGGCAGCTCGGCCCCGCCGCTTCCCGCCGCGCGCTGCCGCACGGCCTGGGCGAGGGCGCCCCCTGTGGGCGCGAGGCGGGCGCTGCTGCCCCTCCGAGCAGAGCTTGGGGGGGGAAGTGGTGCTCAGAGCTTCGCACCAAACCAGCCCGTCTCTGCCCCAATTCCCAACCCTCGGGACACTCCAGAGCGAGCAGGGCTCGTGTGTGCTCTGCCCGGTGAGGAATCATCCTAGAATGGTTTGGGTTGGAAGGGAGCTCTGGAGCTCCTCTAGTCCAACCCCCCTGCAGTGGGCAGGGACATCCCCAACTAGAGCAGCTTGCCCAGAGCCCTGGCAAGCCTCACCTGCAATGCCTCCAGGGATGGCAACTCAACCACCTCCCTGGGCAACCTGGGCCAGTGTTCCACCACCCTCGTGGGGAGCAACTTCTTTCTAATATCCAGTCTAAATCTACTCCTTCCCAATTCAAAACCATTGCCCCTTGTCCTTTCCCTGCAGGCCTTTGCAAACAGGCCCTCTGCAGCCTGCTTGGAAGTTCCCTTTAGGTACTGGAAGGTCACTAGTAGGTCTCCCCAAAGCAGGGTGTGGTCAGGCAGAGCTCCAACATAAGGACTCACTGGGTCTTGTCTCAGTGAAGCTGTCACAGAGATACTAAAAACACCAAAAGTGTTGGGATTTATCCCAATTTGGGGTTTTCTGGGGGTTTGCCCAGTCCCAGGGAAACTGAGGCAGGTCCTCAGTGCTTGGCCTTGCTGGGAGCAGCCCAAGGATTGTTCTGCAAGGGAACAACAGAGTGTCAAAGGGAAGCAGGTGACTTCAAAGCCAGTTTGCTATCACTTTGTTCTAGGTAAATTTGGCTTTATTTTAACTGCCAGCCTTTGGCTTCTGAGCAAAAGCACAGTGAGAGATAGCGAGTGCCTCCTGACAAATGCAGATGTGAAAGTTCCCGAGGTCATGGTCAGAGTGACTTTATTTCAGAGCTGCTCTGTGGGAAGTGCAAAATCCCCTGCTTTGCCCTTACTTTTGCAGCTCTGGTCAGAGATTCTGTTACTAAAGGCTGATGTGCCCAAATGCTGCTCTTGGTCCTAAAGAGGTTTCTTTCACTGGAAGAGTTGTTCCCTTTTACGTTGGTCTAAGTGGGAGAAGAATTTCCTTCAGCAAACAGAGTCTTTTGTTTGCAAGTGTCAGCTTCTGGGCGGGTTTGGTTTCAAAGGCACCATGTAGTAGTTTATGTCTCTATCAAGTCCTTAAGGACTGTGGTTCTGTTCCTAATATTGGGTCTGTGAGCACTACATCAAAAATGACAGCACTTTTCTGGGTATTGTTATTCCACTAAACTAAACTGTTCCTGGGTACATGACTTCCAGGGCCTGGAGAGTGGAGCTGGGCTGGGGGGGAAGGTTTGTTAGGAAAGAGCTATAGCTCAGAAAGTCATTTATCCATGTTGAAAAAACACACAAACAAAACCCACCCAAACCCTGTCAGGCTTTTAGCACTAAAACACTTCCCTTTTGTGCCAGAACGGCGATTTTCAGTTTTGCCAAAACAGCAAAAGATTTAACTTGAAGATAGCTCTGGAAGTAGCTAAATGTTGCCTCCTAAGTCAGTTTATTGAATTATTCCAAACACTGTTAAAAAAAAAATCCCACTTTTTGCATACCAATGCAGAGAATTTGGCAGCCTCAAGGAGGGGGAATTCTTTGGCTTTGTTGTGTGATTATAGATTCCTTGTTGTATGATTTTATATTCCTTGTTGTATGATTTTATATTCCTTACTGTATGTTTATATATTCCTTGTTGTATTTTGGGGTTGTTTCCTGAGGGGAGAGATGATCCCAAGCTGTTCTCCTGCCCCTTGCCAGGAGCCAGCCTGGGATGAGGATGTGGAAGGCAAGGCTGTAATGCAGATATTGAGTGGCTTTGGTAGTAACAAAACTTCTCTGAAATTCTAGGTTGATTTCTCCAGATAGGAGAGCCTGCAGTATTTTTGGGAAAAGTTCCAGGTTCTGAGAATGTTGAAATGTTGTTAGACATGTTCTGAATTTGCGGTTGACTTGGAGCTGCCTGAGCCTTGTTTGAATGCTGAGTGGATCCCTTTAACCCCTGAACCAGAGCAGAATAAGGCCCTAAGCTAACCAAATAGCTGTGAGTAGCCCTGTTCCAAACTGCTCAGATTTATGATGGCACTGCAAATATTCCTCTGGCAAGTGTGTGACATTTGCTAAGATTTTATTAGACTTCCACTTGAAAATGAATTCAGAAAGAGCAGGGAAATCTTGATGAGCAGCTAAGCAGCTCCTTCTTAAGGGCAAACCCTGCCACATGTTTATCTAACAACTTCAATGTGTTCAGTGACAACTTTCTCCTATCAGGAAAGACTTTTTGGGAGGAATGGTGAATGCAATTTGCTTCTCACTACTTGAAAAGATGATGTTTGTTTAGGCTTTTATTTGTTAGAGCTCCTAGTGTTTGGAAACACTGGGAAAGCTTTGTTGTCCTTTCACAGGCAGCGGTACTGCTTTACACAGGGATGCATGTCTGCAGGCAAAGGCACAGGTGTGGGGAGGCACTGCTAACACTGCCACAGCAGCAGCCAGGGAGTTCAGCCTCTCTCCTAACATCCACAATCTCCAGAATTGATCTGGTTTTATGTGAGGGACATTTTAGCTATGAGTAGGGAAAGCTGTGTGCCTGTGGATCCATCTGAACCCCACAGGCAGCTCCTGGGCAGAGGTCTGAGCCCCATCCACCTCCTGCCCTTCACTCTCCTGGCCCCAGTTGTCATGCTGGGCCAGTAATTGGTGTGTGCATCCCAGGCTCCACAGGCAGCAGCCAGGTGAGCCAGGTCCTGTCCTTCTGAGGAGGCAGGAGATGGCAGATCAGAAAGTGGCAATCCTCTGCTCCAGATTGCTCTTAACCCTTCAGTCTTCACGTGACTGGTTTAAAAGTGAGCTGTGTGTGTGAGCAGTTGGTATTCCTAAAGCAGGGATCTGCGACTGGGAACCATCACAAACCCTGGGATGGTTCAGCAGGGGTGTGTGTGCAGCATCCCTGCTGTGCTGAAAGGATTCTGAGTGTGCCCAGGAACCCTTGCTTCCCCAACCCCTTAGTTCCTGCACCTTGTGTGCCAGAGAGCCACTTTTGCTTTAATCTAAACAACTCGAATGCTTCATGGTGAGCCAGCATGGACTGGGGAGCTGCAGAACATTGGGCTTGGGCCAAGTTTGTTCCCAACTCCAAGTCTCTTTTCAAGTGTTAGAGATTTGTTTGTTCTGGTTTGGGTTTATTTGGTTATTTTACACACTATTTGTGTCTAGCACCCTTTCCAGACAGGGATGGGTAGCAGTGGGAGTGCAGTGCAGCACCACACAAGGAATACAGGCCTGGTTCCTTACTTTTGCAGCTTGCTTTCCATTAATTTATGGGACAATCTGAGGCTGTTTGTATTCTAATACACCTGTACCAGCTGATTTGAGAGGTGACAAACCTCTGGTTGCAGCTGTTTGATTTACCTGAGGGGTTCCCTTCAGAACTGCACCAAAAATCTGTTAAGGGCTAAGCTCTGGAGGTTGCTGCTGCATCCATTTTACATGCCCATGGAAAGCACATTCTGAACAGATCTTTTGGTTGGACTTTCCAGCTTTAGCTAGGCCTGGAAAGAAGATGCAGAAAGCACATTCTGAACAGATCTTTTGGTTGGGCTTTCCAGCTTTAGCTAGGCCTGGGGAAAAAAAAAGGTGCAGAAGTTAATTTGAGCCTGAGCAGTGTTTATTTTCTCCTGCATTTTGTCTGAATGATTTTGAAAAGACATTGAAAAAAAAACAGATTTTATAGCAGTGTGTTTGATTGGAAATAAGCAGGGAAAATGGGAGGTGAAGGATCCTTGGGTGTCTGATGGCAGATTTCAGGCAGGTTTTTTTCCTCAGTGAAATTAGCAGAGTTTGTAAAGACAATTTCAGGTCACTTCATCATCCAAGGGTTAATTCTCATTTTGAACTTCCCAAATGTCAGTGCTCTTCCATCCCAAAACACAGCAACTGCCTTTATCAACATATGCTTTTCATTACCTACAAGACTTACAATATTTTTGGTGTCTGTATCAACTTGATTCAATTACTGGTACCACTGCAAGGGAACATTCCCTCCAGGGAAAAGGGGGTGAATGCATCAGTGCCCATGGATACAGTGCAGAGAGCAGATTAATAGAGCAGATTTACATCAGGACTGCTGACTCCATTACTTTAAAACTCCTGTAATTGACTTCTTTAAAAATGGCATTAGCATTTAAATGGTGCTATCGTTACCAGGGTGAGGGTTCAGCAGAATATGATCAATTTATTGAGCTCTTCCAATGTTCTTTTGATATTTAGTTTTGTTGTTGTCATGCTGGAGGGGTTTTTTAGTGTGTTGTCAGGCACAAGAAAACGTCTATACCATGGAGATCTTGCTCTGTGCAGCTCCTGAGGAGAGATGCATGAGGAGCTCACCCCAACCAGAGCGTGACCTGCTCAGGCTTCTCTCTCTCTCCTTCATCCCCCACACCCTGCAGCTTTCTCTCAGATGTAAAATTCCAATATGACAGGAAGAAATCATGGACAGGAGCTGCCTTTGGTCTGTGGGAAGGGACTGGTGTTTGTGCTGCTTGTTCATGGGTTATTCCCCATGAAGGCTCTTCAGCATCACACATTAGAGCAGCCAGGCCAGCTGCCACCTCAGGCCAGTTCTGCCAGGAATTGCCCGTTGGTTTGGGAGAATGAGAGGCTCCAGATGCCACTGTCTGTGTACCCTCCCAGGCTTGAGGAGCTCTTTCCTGCAGGTGAGAAGCTCCATGTTCACTGAACAGGCAGTGAGCTTCACTGCACTAACAGAAATTTGGAGTAGCATCCTTAAAGCAAATCACTTAAACATGGTAGTAAATGCTCAAGAGGTTGATCTCACAACACCTACTGCTTTGTGGTTATAACTCATTACAGACTGAAGACTTTTCCTCCTGATGCCACAAAGCCAGCCATGAAAATGGGATGGGTCCACAAGGCTTTGATGAGTCCACTTGGCTTTCTCCAATCTTAAAAGGCAAAATCCAAAAGGAGAAGAGAAGAACAATTGCACTGATCCTTGTTACAGCTTTAGTGAGTGGCTCTTTGGCTGCTGCACACATCATTGATGGATCCCAGTCCTGTTCTGTGTGGAAAAGCAGGTCTGGAGGGTAGAGCCAGAGCTCAGGCTGCAGTGGCAATAGGTAACTTGGTATCTCTCCTGCTTGCCTTGCTGTAAAAATGCTTGGTAATGACCCAGTTCGACCCTGCCAGTTCTCCCTGACCTCCTCCTCCTCAGGATGCTGCTTAATTTGCACTAATTACATTCCCTTCTGACAGGAACTTGGACATTGTCTCAAGCTTTCAGGTATTTTTCACTGCTGTATTCCAATACAGAGTCCTCTGGAGGCTGAGGGTGAAAATGGCAATGAGTGAGTTGTGACAATACACTTTGTTTCATACAATAGACTAGTAGTTTGCATGTAGCATCATCCTTGTGCATAAATACCCCTTCCAGTTGGACTTGGGGCTTTAACCTGGAGTCCTTGCTGGGGATCAGGAGGGTTGCTTTTCAATAGTTAATACATCTGTTGGCTTTGGGGGGGTGGTTTTGTGGTTCACTTCTAGAATCCCAGGTTAAATTCCTAATAATAATAATAACAACACTGGAGTTGATGACCACTAAGGAAATTTCTGCTTCAGACAAGATCTGCAAAAAGGAGAAATTAGGGGACAAGTTTGGCAAAGGAGAACTTAGGGGACAGGTCTGGCAAAGGAGAATTTAGGGGACAGGTTTGGCTTTGCAGCTTCTACAATCAGAGTGAGGGTGTCTGTCTGTCTGTTTATGGATAGATAGAGGGAGAAAAATTCATCCTCATGGGGGTTTTCTGTTTGTTTTACCACAGAATAAATGAGAAATGCATCCAACAAGTTGATCACAAAACTGAGCTGTGTCACAGTGTCTGCTTTGGCCTAAATAGCAGTCTTGTCCTGTTACTCAGAGGAGCTGGCAGGAGCCTGTGTGTGTGTGTAGGAACATGGGACTGCTCTCTCTTAGCATTAACACAGTTTCTGTTCCCTGCTTTGTGGATTTGCATGGAGTTTGCCATCCCACATCCCTCTGCATGGTGGGGAAAAAGGTTGTTAGCAGAAGTTCCAGGTGCTTTCCTCCTTGTTTGAGTGTGTGCCTGATTCTGAGGACACCTCAGACCCCTCCTGGGTGCTCTTGGTGCCCTTGGGCCACATTTTCCTTGTGCAGAGAGTAAGTCAAGCCACCATTTGGTGTTTTTAGCAGTGTGGCAATTGAACAGGAGTCAGTAAGGAGCAAGCAGCCCTCTCCTGGGCTGCAGGAGTGTTTGTCCAGGGCCAGGAGGAAGGGCTGCTCCCTGTGGAAGCAGATCTCCTCCATATGGAGCTGAAAAGGCACCAAGCACATGCCAAGGCTTTGTATTACTTACAGAAGGCTAAGATAGGAGCCATTGTTGGAGCTGCAGCCAGCCTTTTAGGCACAGACAGTATCAGGAGAGCCAGTTGCATGTTTCAAAATATTGTATCATTTTAAAGTGCAGCCCAGATGAGCTGAGTGAAATGGGATACACCAATTTGAACTGGGTCATATAATGCAGCTCTGTCTTTGGAGAGACAGAGGCACCCTGGACCCAAAATCCCTGGAGCTGTCTTTCAAAGAGTGATAGTTAGGGAAATTAGCAGTGCAGAAATCCATCCTAATCATTCATCGGGGCTCTTATTAACTGTCTTCCCAGTGTTATTAGGAGAGGGCCCAGCCCCTGAGCAGGGCAGAGGGGCAGGAGCCTCCTCTCCCAAAGCAGCACCCTCAGCTCCCCTCCTGCATCTCAGCCCCTTGCTTGCAGGAGGAATTGTTGTGTTCCTAAAGGGGGGAAAAAAGGATCTGATCTTCACCTCGTGCCTGTCACAGAGCAGAGAGATGGTGAGACTTAATCCTGAGGATGAGCTGCACACCTCGGGGCTTTCTGCCCAGCTGGGCTGGCATGGGGCTAGCTTAGAGGAGGAGAAGCTCAGGAGCACTTGCTTGGTCACACTGGCTGCCTGCATGGAGCCTGTTGCTCTGCCAGCCTGCTGCTGGCTGGAAATGGACTCACGAGGCTGTGTCTGGCAATATTGTGTTTAGTACACTGGGAGTTACCCTAGTGTCTCTTTACTTACTGACAAACTTTACCTAACTAGGAAAAAAACAATAATATTTGGCCCAGCTGAGCTTCCCACAGGGAACTTTGTGTTAAGCTTTGCCCTTGGTTTTATCAAACAATTTTTTGAGTCTCAAGTCAAGACCTATTTGTCAGGAAAAAGCACCCCTCAATGTTTTCAGCAGGGTGAATTTCAAGTATTCCCATCTGAGGCTGGTTTCAAGTGACAGAAAGTTAAATTACAGCCTTGGGTTCAAGGATGGAAGTTGGTGAATCTTGCTGCTGCAGCTGGGATCTCCACTGTAGGGGAGGCAAAGAGCGTGGAGGAGGTAAATCATGCTTGAAAAAGGCAGAATCTTTTTTGTCTGCTGCTTTATCTGTAGTTTGACTGTGTTCCTTAAGTGTTGAAAGGGACACTTTCTTGGCAAGTATGACACAAATAACCTTCACCCTTGACTGCACTGTGTGAGACAGCTCTCAATCTGAGGAGAAAGGACAGCAACAGGAGTTACTTTCTGTGACATTTTCTCGTGATAACAGGGGATGGAGGAATGGCTCAGTTTTCCTGTTGCACTTGTCCCAGGCTTGTGTCAAACCATGGCCTTTAGAGCCTGCTATCCCAGGGAGTTGTGTGTATCCCTGGGCTCAGCCTGGAGCCTGGGCAAGGCACATGGGGACATGTCCCTGGGCTCAGGTGCTGCTCCCAAGAGGGATGTGCTGGAGCTGTGAGCAGCCCTGGCCCTTCATGGATCAGGGCTGAAGCAGCTGAGGAAAGGAATCTTGGATCTGATAATACTGAGGAGTCACAACTCCCACGTGTGTGTGTGTAACTGAAGTGTTCCTGGGTGCAAAGGTGGAATGAAGGTTGGATGGTGCAGGCTTCTGTGTGGAACTGAGATGATTTCCCCCCATGTATGATGAGATGTGTGCCCACCCCTCTGGGAAGTGTGTGCCTAATTCCTCTGGAGCCTTTGGAAACCTCAGCCTCAGCACTGATCTAGTCATCCTGTGCCCTCCACTGGGGCAGGGGGAGAGTTTCTGTCTCATCAGGCAGCTTAAAAGGATCATTTATTCCAAAGAAAGTGTTAGTAGTTTTTCAAGTTAAGCCTTTTCTGTTGAGGGTAAACATATAATCTAGAATTTCAGTGTCCTGCCTGAGAATGATGCCACACACTGCTCCACTGAAATCATTGGAGAGGACACGAGTGGCTGCAGGGTAGTCATGAAATTGATCACTTCTATAGTCATAAAAACAGTTTCATCATCCTTTTAGGTACCTGCAGAAGCATTTCTCAGTGTTTTTCCCTGTTGTAAACATTTTTAGGAAGCATGGCTTTGTGGGGATGGAACAGTGCAGGCAAGAGCAATGTGATGTCCTCTGTGTAGGTGTCTTGGGGACAGGAGAGCACTGACACAGATCCCTGGGCAGAATTAGTCAACTTGCATTCCTCATTTTTGACTGAAACAGGTACTTTGCACACCTACTTCAGGGAATCCATGGCTTTGGGATGCATGAGGTTGGTTATCATCTTCCCTAAGAGTAAAAAACAAAACCCACTTCATCTTGGAGGGATGTAACCTGTTTTTTTTTTCCCCATGCTTCCACACTCTTAGAAGTTAGAGCAAAAATACCATTGTTTTTCATTAAAAATCCCCCTTTTTTCTTGTGAATTCTGTATCTATGGCTGCATATAGAACTGCAGTTTGCTATCAAATAAATCCCACAGCTGAAATTGCACTAAGAAAAGAGAGAAACCCCAGGCACTGCTGAGGTTGTCGCCCTGATTAGGAGTGCAAATTAGATTTAGATTTCCTGAATCTCCAGCAGCAGCTAAACATTTTTCTGTCCTTTGTGTATGAACATTTCCATTCAAATGTACAAAGGGCTTGAACTGGATTAGACTCCCACAGTCACTCTGAAATAACAAACTAGGGCTTGGCTGACAGGGGCTGCTTAGAAAACCTTGTGCAAAAATGATCTTGAGCAACCCTTAGCACTTGCAAAATGTCTACTTTTGCCTTGCCCTCTCTGCCAAGTTGCCTTTTGTGTCTTGCCATGAGGAGGATAAATGATGTGACTTGCAGAGATAAACCCCAGAGAGGTGAGATTACTGCAGCTGAGTGCTGGAAACTCCCAGCACTCTGTCCTCCTCTCCAGTGGGAATTTCAAGCCCTGTTCCTGGCTGTGTCAATCAGGCACTTGATGAATACATGACTAAATGTGGCTGGGTTTTGTGTTGGGTTTGGTTTTTTTCCCCCCTCTTTCTAGGAGATGCAATTAATGTTTTGGCTTCAGATACCTAGTATATAATAAATGTATGGAGTGCAGCTATAGGTCTTGGAGGCAATGGAGGGAATTATCTGAGCAGAAAAAAGGGATCCATGTGTGGCTTTGAGGAGTCTGGAATGGGTTGGCATGAGGCAGAGGGAGGGAATGCTACTTTCATCCATGTTCCCATCAATACTTCCCAAGCTGGCATGCTGTGGTTGTGCTGAATGGTAGCTGAGGACACTGATGGAAGCTTCTAGTGCTGCTCCAGTCTTGGTGCTCTTGTGTGCAATAGAAAGGGAAAGGGGGGAGAGGTCTGAGAGGTTTCCTTCCACTAAAAGGACCAGATGGCTTTTCCTTCCATGATAACTTCTGCCAAAGAACCAGAGAAATGCAGACTAGGGGGGGAAAGAATTTTAGCAGGAGGTGGTGACAGTTCCTTTTAATCTTCTTTATGTTGTGCATGTATTAGTTTAGTGGCTGACTAACAGTATCTTTGGATTCATCTAACCAAGAAGCCTCTTGACAGAGTCATTTCCCTCTCTTATTTATTGATGATGATTTGTGCTCTGAGGATGGGCTGCTGGTGACATTGGAGGGGTCAGAGGCTTGGCAGGACAAATCTCCGAGCAGCTTCAGGATTAGTGTGTCATTTTCTAGCTAAATTGTAGTCTGTGAGTAGTTGAGGTGTTGGCATTGGTAGAGAAGATGGCTTGTGGAGGGGAGAGGAGAGGCCAGGAGACTTCATTTCAAGCAAAGCTAGTGTGTTCTGCTTAGCATTTCCATCCCATGTAATCTGGAGGTGAAGCAAACCTGGTAAAGAAAGCTTGGACATTGTGTTGTGTCTAATTCTGGTATTTAGGACCAGACACAAACTGGCCCTCTCCTACTATGTAGATAAAGTCTGTAGTATCCCATTGCTCTGTCAGGGATAACCTTCCCCTCTTTCCTGTCTGTGCTCTGTGTGTCTCACCCACATCCTTTCCCATCTTGCCAACACTTCAGTGTTGCACTGGCATCTCTGTGGCTGTGCAGTAAATTTGCCACAGAATAAGGGGCTTGGGCTGTAAATCCCTCTTGGCAGAGGCTGCTTGTGTCTGTGAGGAGCACCCAGAACCATGGAGCTTGCTCTGCCCCAGAGCTTCCCAGGCACAGGGATGAGACCTGTGGCTAAGCCATAGGAATTAGCTCTGGGCTCAGCCCAGCAGCTCCTGCAGACTTTGCAGCAGATTCAAGGTCTGTGAAGGAAATGAAACCCTGAGTTTCACATTTCAAAACAGCAAGGATGCCCAGGCCCATGCAGGAGGGCATGGTGTGAGCAGTGCTGGCTAAAGCTAGGATATTACTTACAATGCTGCCATCAGGAAGGATTTAGGGCTGGGTAACCAGCTGCAGGAGAGCTGAGCTTTCCTTGCCCTGCAATCTATACAGCATCCCAAAGCATCAGCCCAGTTTGGGCTGCTTGGGTTGAAGGGATGCTAGTAGGCAATTCCCATTTTGTAATGAGCTCCTGTACCTCCCTTCAGGGCTCTGCATCTCCTTGCCCTCTCCAGTGTGGATCTTGCAGGTCTTGCTGTGGGTGCTCCAACTTGAGACCAAAGACAAAAGCTCATGCCTATCTTATTATCCCTCTCTTATCTTAGGGGTAAGCCAAGCTTGGCTGCAGGCATCACCTGGAGTCACTTGATGTTGTTGTGCATAACCTTCCAAAGCTGCAGTTATCCTGTTATCCCTGTGTGGGAGATGCAGGCTGGGTGGGATGGGGATGGCAGCTCCACCACCCATCACTTCAAGGGTTAACTGCCAACACAGAACACAAACAAGAGATGCAAGCAAACAGTCCCCAGCCGAAATTGGACCCATCACTTCCCTCTAATGAAAACCAGATTCACTCCTACAACAATCATTCCACTGTTCCTAGATACCCTTCCAAGCTTGAGAGAAGCATTGTTGTTGTTTCTCTTCAAAAAGCCCTGAACCCATAGCCTGCATTTCTAGAGCTGATCTGTTTTATTATCTGCTTTCCTTTCTGGAAAAGACAAAAAATGAAGCCAAAAGGTTTGCCAGGTCTGAGTGCTGAGTCTCCAAGCAAAAGGGAAAGAGAAGGGGTTTGCATTGCCATTGGTCCAGGTCCTGGTGGAGAGGATTGCAGACAGAAGAACTGAGATCACCCTGGTTAGTGCCTTGTGTCTGTGTCTTGCAGCTGTTTTGGGGAGGGAACATGTGAAAAGGCTATTTACAGGCTATTTCAGCCTAAAGAAATGTTATTCTCTGCCCTGGGAGCTTCACTTGCCCAGGACTGTGCCCCAAAAGGGAGATCCTACCTGAGGAATATTCCCTTTAAGGTGCACAGTTGGACTGTCAGGTTGAAGCTGAAAGATTCCAGCTCTTGTGGGCTGGATCTCCTTGGCCCTTGCACAGACCAAAACACTTGTTTCTGAGCCCATTAGTCAGATGCAAAGTGACTGCAGCTCTGACAGATTATTTTTCCCTTAGAACAATCAAACCAACAAGTTTAAAGCAAGCCTAGCTGCAGTGGAACCTTGCAAACACAGTGTGCTCCCACACTTGGAGCTGAGCTGGGAATATGTGTGCAGATCCTTGCTGGGCTCTCAGCTCTCCTGTGCCTGTGCTGCTGGGGTGACACAGGAAGGCTTCTGTGTGCTCTCAGCTAGCTCACCTGGGGAGCATCCTGATCAAAATATGCAGCCTGGAGGCTTCTGCTAGCTGTTGGGTTTTATTTCATGCTTTCCAACTGATTTGGGAGGGGATAGAGCAGGATTCTCATTTGACTTGCCTGTTCTCTTCCTGAGCATTTCCTTTCAACAGGCAAATCAGCTCTGAGGTCTTGATAACTGTGTTCTGCTCCGTGGTGTCTGTGGCAGTCAGGATGCTCCTTGTGCTCCTGGGCTTGCACACTCACACAGAGAGCTTTGGAAACAGCTTCCAAACAGACATTTATTTTGCCTACCACAACATTTGCCTTTTATTGCTGTGAGGAGACTCAGCATTTGCAGAAATGACTGCAGGAAGGTGCTGGAGGGTCTTGGCTGTAGCTGTTGTGAGGTGGAGCAGGGGAGCGTTTGACAATGCACAATGTATATACTTATATATGCTTTGGAAAGTAAGGGGAACAGCTGAGAAACTGAAATAGGCTTTGTTTTCAGTCCATTTCTTTGGAGTCATTAGGGAACAATGTCCTCTCCTGCTCCCCACGGATGTGTTATTCCATATATTCCCTCTGTTAGAGTTTGCTTGGTGCATCTGATGATCACTGAGGGATGCTCATGGAGTTTGGAGTTCCTTCTAAGTGTACTTGGTAGTGGCTGTGCTCTGTGAAGCTGCCTTTTGGGGTTAGATTTAAGGTATTCTGTGATAGTTAATTGATTAGCAATATAATTCTTTTCTGTCCTCAACCTACTGGCTCTTTCCATGTTGAAGGGACTGTGTAGACATCAGCTAATTCCCATGTTACCCTCATCAAAACCCCAAGGATCAGCATCACTTCTTACAGGTAGTGAACTGAAACTCAAGAGATTTGGTGACTGGCTGAGGGAAAATGGAATTCCAGTCTGTGCCCATCTCAAATTCCTCCTAGTGCCTGTTGCAGAGATGCAGCTGTGATTTTCATGAACAGCTTGCTTAGTTTTTACAGGAGCACATTTTTTAGGATCCTCTAGTGCTACTTGTGTCAGTCTGGAAGATAAATGTGTGGTGCTGCATTTCTGTAGGGGTGTTTTTTGCAGGGCATGAGGCAGCCATGCAGATGTGTGCACACCTGGAGAGCTGAGTGTGTCACAGAACAAGGCTGGCTTGATGAAGAGCTCTCCCTCCTAGAGCTTGGAGCTGGCACTTCCCATTCAGCTCTGCCACACTCCCAAATCTGCTGAGCCAAGCCCAAACCTCTCCTCCCTCTGCTGCTCTTGGGGAGGAGTTAGGGATTTGTGAATGTGTGAAAGCATTAGCTGCCAGTTAGAACTGGAAGCCAGCCTAGAGGAACCCAAATCCTTCAGCAGCAAAGTTTGTACTACATCAGCTCTGGAAGTGGCCCAGCTCTCCAAAGCAGGAAACATGAATGGGAATAAATGTGAGCACCATTAGCACTTCCAGAGGCAGGATTTATGATCCATTCTGGGGGCAAAATATTGTTTAGTTGCATAATCTTGCAATGCCATTAATGGGCTATTTGATGAAAGGCTGAGAGCTGCAAGGGAGGGAGCTCCCTCGAGCATGCAGCCCCAGCACACAGGCACTTCCCACTGGCCTTGCTGGGGCAGCACTTGCAGCCAGGCTCTACCTGCCCTCGTTGGAATGCTGAGAAGGAATTTCTGAGCTTCTTAAAGGGCATGGAAGTCAAAGGGAGTGTGGGGTGAGGGTGGTGGAGTGCTGTGCTGCGTGGGGATGCTGCAGGGGGGCACCAGGGGGGCTGTGGGGCTGGCTGGCAGCAGTGTGCCATGTCCACTCAAGTTGCAGCCCTGCTTTATGCATCTGTGCACGTTGTGGATGAAACTGGCTAGCGTGGCTAGCTCACTCCTTCCCTGGCTCCAAGGCACAGCAGAGAAGCAGGCAGCCTGCGAGTGAGTCCCTGGCAAAGCCCAGCTTTAGGGTTTGATGCTGTGACACTTGTCTGGGATGTCCTAGCAAATCACAGGGCTCTGAAATCTGCTGTGCACTGAATATTGTGAGGATTGGGAAGATTCTGATCTTGCTGAAGCTTTGGTTTCTTCCTCTGAGCTGCTTAAGCTAGTTTTGCAGCCCTGGCTGTTGTGACTGATAGAGAAGATTTGCTGTAGTAAAGCATCAACATGTTCTACTTCAAGAGGACTAAATGGCTGGGCAGTGATCATTGTATTTAGTTACCTGCTGCATTTTCCTTGCTCTCTGACTGATTCATGGAGGCAATGCTAATTGCACTGGCTTTTTTTTTTTTCTATTACAAGATATTTTTTCCTCCCTCATGTCTTGGCCCTGTAGCCAGTCTGTTCCCTGTAAAATCCTCTTTTTTCCTCTCCTCCTTTGATCTGCTGCTTAGGGTTCACCTCCTTCATTTTTTGCAATTAGCAGTCTGGAGTGAGGATGCCCCTGACCTTTTAGCAGCAGTCTGGCAGACACATGGCACAGGAAGCTTGGCTTTTATTTCAGCCTTTGCTCCTCTTCCTCTTGGATGGATTACAACAGTAGCAGCTCCAACTGTCCTGGAGCCCTTGGAGTGAGAAAGTGGAGGTAACCTCCCAGAGGCAAGGAAATGCTTGGGATGAGCTGAAGGAGTGCACAGCTTTGGATGCAGTAGTCTCTTATCTTCTCTATGTTGCTATACTGGGAAGAATTTCTCTTCTGTGATATTCAGCAGCAGTTACCCCAGAGCACACTCTGTTCTGGAGAAGAATCTTTGTGGATGTCAATGCAGCCAATGAGTCATTTGCTCCAAAAAAAGATAACATGAACTTGCTTCTGTTCTGCTGATGCTTTGCTGCATTCTTCTGCTTTCAAAGGTTGGAATCTCCAGCAGCAGAGGAACAGGCAAAATAAAGCACACTGCCATAAATGCTTTGTGAAAGGCTAGGGTAGAGCTTGGGCTTCATATGTGAGTTTCAAGGAGATGGCTACGTTTCCCGTAAGAGGATGCAGTTTCTGCCACTCTGAACTGTGTTTTCCCCTCCTTGCCGAAGTAATCTTTTCTCTTACCTCAGCACAGCTTCTCAGGGAGAGGTGGCAGGAACTCTTCCTTTCCCTTCTTTGTTTATCTAGCTTTAAAAATAACCAAGAACTCAGTTTTTCCTCGCTGGCTTGGGCAGGCAGGTGATGAAGCAGCTGTGTGTGTGTGTGTGAGCTGCTTTGCTCTGCTGTGGTTTCAGACAAAAGCACACAGACATCTCCAGAGAAAGCAAATGGCATCCTTGCTGTGGGGTGTAACAGCCAGGAAAAGTGAGGCCAGGCTCCTGTGGGAGAGGGAGGGGGTGGGGAGCTGGAGAGATGAGCCTCTGGAATGACATTAGAGCTTTACCTGCTCGCTGAGTCTATCTGTGGATTTAAATGACATCTCAGGGGACAGTATCAAACTTCTGAATTCCATTCATCCATCAGATGGGAGAACAAGACCAGGCTTTCAGTCAGCCAGGAGCTGGAGATTTCTCCTGGAGTAAATGAGCTCAGACCACACAGATAAAGAAGGTCTGCTGTTCCCTTTCCAAACATTGCAGGGGAGAATCATCTGTCACTCGGCTCCAGCCTGGGAGACCTTTCAGCTCTGGCTGAGCTGCAGGGTCCAGCACAACAGCGAGACTTTTCTGCCTGCTTTCCAGTCCTTCATTCCATTTGAACTTCCAGGATTTGTTTCCCAGCTTCTCCCAGTTTAAAATAGACTGCCCAGCACTGCAGGTACCTTCCCTGCTGGCTTGTGCCTAGCAGGGATTTGATCCTTGCAGAGCTGCTGCTTCAGGAATGTTATGTCCCTTCACTCTTTTCCCCTCCTGTGAGTCTCTCTTACGCCTCTTGTGCTCCTCTAGCCCAGGCTCCAGACTACCACAGCTTTTCTTGCTGTTAAAAACTCTTTATTCACCAGAAAGTCTTGTTTCAGGAGGCTGAAACTAATGACAGATTTGGTCAGTTTTGATGGCTATTTTTAACTGAAAGCAAGATGAATTACAGAATGTCAGAAATCCATTGGTGGGTTCAGAGGAGGCCTTGGACATGATTTTCTCCCTATGCTTTTCCTTCCCAGTGGCTTTAAGACATTGCCACTTGAAGCTGTCTCAGAGTCCCTTGTTTAATAGCTTAGTCTGTCTCAGTAATGATGTTTTTGTGTGGCTGAAAGGAGGAGAAGAGCTTTTCCATGGACTAGAATGGAGATGGCTGCCTGTGCCTGGAGGGGAAGAGGATGCAGGCAGTGTACACAGAAAGGAAAAGGGAGTTAGAGCTGGAAGAGAAGTTCTTCCAAGACAAACAAAAGTGCACAAAGATCAAACCTGGGCTCTCTGGCTTCATCTTTAAAGAGCAGCAAACCCCCCAAGGTGTAATGAAATGCCCTCCTAGTCCCAGCCTGTCAAAACCAAGAACCACTGGAAAACTCTTATGGGTTTTTTTTTTGTTGTTAAATATGTCATCTAGATTTCCAGAACAAATGAGTTTGGGTGAACTGGAGCTAAGGATCTGAAATGGGAGTCCCTGCTTCCTTGCCTGGAAAGCTGCCATGGAAACACATCCCCTGGGAGCTGTGCTGTCTGCAAAGGCTGCACCAGTCCATCCCAGCTCTCTGGCTCAGACACAAGTTCTGCAGAATCACCAAAGAATGTCCATTCCATGCAGGATGAGACAAACACACTGCTGGGGGGATAGGGAGAGAGGCCATTTAAAGCAAAATTTCCTCTGAATGACAAGAGCGAGCAACTTTTCATCTCTGAGATGTCAGGCTGGTTAACTTTGCATCCTGAGTCTGGGAAGATAGCTTTTCCTCTGTGCAGTGCCTTACTTAGTGGTTCCTGGCACATTACATTAACTAATTTGAGATCGAATTATCAAATTTGCTCATTGCTGCTAGCACTAATTTGAAACCTTACAATAAAGAACAGTTTGAGAGGCAGATGAAAGGTTGCCACCCACAGAGGCTCCAAGACCTGTCCCTGGTGTATCACAGCAAGGTTCACAGAGATTTGGGGTAATTGCAGTCATGAGCTGGAGTTGATTGAAGAAAATTATACCCCAGTTTTTTACTACAAGCTTTCCCCCCCCCCCTTTTTTTTTCTTCCTTTTATTGTGTGTGTGGCTTTTCTTAAAGTGTGCTGTGAAATACTAGGGCAAGGAAGACCAAGTATTCCATGTTTAATAACTTCATTAAAACTTTGCTTCCAGCTCTTGTCAGCTTTCCTTGCACTGGAGCTCCTGAGGGATTCTTTGTACTAATGCTACCTGGTTTTCAATTCTATTGTAGCTGAGGCTTTTGTCTTTGCTAAACTTTCAGGCAAAAAATATATGAATGGCTTTCAAAATGTAAGCTCTTTTCTTACGAGCAAAGATCAGCTAACCCTTCTGAGCCTTGCAGTTGTACATTGCCAGGTTTCAGAGTGACAATCATCAGCTGAAAGCAAATTTTTGACACATCAGCATTTCCTAACGGTTATCGAAAGTTATACAAGTGATGCATCAGGTTTTTTTGCTGCCTTGGTTGAATTCCTATCCTCAAAGAACTTGCTTTTTAACCACTTACCCAGGCTTGGAGCAGCAGGGGTCCTGAGAGAGGTATTTTCTTTCTGACCTTCCTGAGATAAATAATTAAGATGGAGTCTAGATAAAGATCACTGTCAGAGGTGAGGGGTCAACCTGCCTAGCTGACCCAAGAGGGAAAATTGCCCTGCTTGCTGCAGCAGCAACTTGAAGGCAGCTGTGTGTCAGCAGGAAACCAAAGTTTTTAGCCCTGTTGGCTAGGCAGAGCACTGACAAAGAGGAGATGGGAGAGTAAAGCTCCTGGCCATCAGGTGGGGTTTATACCAAAATACACATCTATTCCTTCTCTGGTCAAGGTTAAGGGAGCAGATTAGGGGAGGGTAACAAGGCTTGAAATCTGGAGAGTGCAAAGGTTAAAATGTTCTTCTAATTTGGAGCCTGTAGGCATAGCTGGGTTTGGAGCAGCCCTTTGGGTTTTGTGCTGTGAAATAAGTCATTATCAAACACATGCTTCTATATTAAAGCCTCCCCCAGGGTTTTGTTGTAGTGAGCATGCTTAGGCACCCCATGGCTCCTCAGCTCAGCAGCACACTGGCAGTGGGGACCTGCCCCGGGCCCACGCTTCCCACAGCCATCTGAGAAGGGTCCTGAGGGAATCACAGCAGGCCCTCAGGTGGGAATTGCTTGGAAGGGAGTGTGTCCTGGAAGGAAGGACCCTGCCCATCAGCTATAGCCACCAGAGGATGAGCTGAGCTGCCCCTCCATGCCCCAGGAGAGTGGGGCTCTCAGTGCCTGTGCTGAGCTGCTCCCTGGGGCTGAAGGTCACTCAGTGCCTGGCTAGACAAGAAGAGATTTTATCCAGATGAAGGTGCCTTGGAAGAAAATCATCCCTCTTTCTTTGCCCTGCTTCCAAAGTTGTGTTGCTGCTCAGTAGACATCCCTTGATGAGCCAGTGGTCATGGAGCAGCAATTAGACTAAGCTGAAGGTTTAGGAGCAGTTTGGAAATGGTTTATAATGAACTAATCCATTATCATTAGAGAACCAGAATGGGAGAAAGAGAAAAGAGGGGGGGGAAACATCCACCTCCCCTCTCCAGACCCCTCCTGATGCTGCTCCTGGTTGCAGCACTCTGCTTGGGGAAGCTTTCTCAGCAGACAACCCAAAATGTTGGGGTTTCCCCCTCCAGCAGTGGCTGACTCCTGTGCTTTGTCCCCAGACAGGCATGTTCCAAGTCTCTGCAGGCAGATCAGAGCCTGCAAAGCAACAAGTGGCTGGAACCTGCTGATTGCAGGGTGAGGGGAAGCCCAGCTTGCCTGGAGCTGTGCTGGCAATGTGGGTGCCCCTGGAGAGCCCCACACAGCCCTCCCAGCCAAGGGAAAAGGGGAGCTGTGCCTTTAACTGTCCCTGCGAGCTGTCTGGGGCCTGGGCTGCCTCTTGTTTTGAAGAGGGAGTGCTCGGGGGCTAGTTCCAGAGCTCAGTGACAGAGAGGAAACAGGGCCAGGAATAAATGGCCTGTTGATTTACTCAAGTTACATCATTTTCTTCCCCTCAAGAGCCTATAAATCTCACGCTCCTTGTAAAAACAGAATTTAAAAACAATTGAGAGCTTCTGAGAGGAGCCCATAGCTCCCAGCCTCTGTGGCCTCTGAGCATAGAGCTGCCTTTCACAGCCTGCCCCACTTGGTTCCTATTAGATACTGGGGAGCCCTGCTTCCAGCTAAGCAGCAGAAGCTGTTAAGATATTTTATAGTCATCCTAGTGGTTTAGATAACACTCTCCCCATACATAGCCCAGGCCTTGAGCTCCAGAGCAGCTTTCCTGCCTTGGCCACGGAGCTGCCCCAGTCATGGATTCACACGCTCAGGTTTCTCCTCTCTCCAACACCATTGCTGATCAAAGACACCCAGGCTGGCAGAGGTGCCTCTGTTAAAAAGTAGAGTCTTCTGATCCTTGCCTCATTTATGGCCTCTTGGCTTGAAGGGTTTGCTCTGTAAGAGAAACACTCAATTGTTGAGTTCTCTACAGCGCTCATTAGTTTTGCTTTCAGTCTTGCATCTGAGGAGGTTGTTGGATTCAGCAGCCCTTTGTGGGTGGTTGTTTTTTCATTGCTAACAAGATGCTCTTCCCACAGCTGGCTCCATCTTTGGGGTGGTGATCAGTGTTCTGGAGGGTGAAAAAAGGGATTTCAGGGGAACAATGGATGTTTGAAGGGTGCCGTGCCTCAGATGAGTGGCAATTTGCCACTTGCCACCTGTGAGCTAGAAGAGGAGCTGGCATTTAATCTGTCCTGAGGTTAGAAGCCAAGGCTCCATGATAGATATTGTAATTGTTGGGGGGATGTGGAGTTTATGGAGCAAGCACTGGAGTTCCTAAAGCTGACTGAGTCCTCCTTCCTTAATCCATGGCAGTAGCATCTCAGAAGTCTCTAGGAACCTTGGAGAAACAGAAGGAGTTTTTTTTCTCAGTCTATTTGCAGCCTTTTGCCACTGTGTGTAACTATGTGATAGCTCCTGTAATGATGTCAGGGAGGCATTTCACAGCCTGATCCCAGCTTTCTGATGGCTAACATCCAAGTTACAACACCACAGCCCTAAAGTTTAGCTCTCTTTATTGTCCCTGATAAGCTCTAAAGTGGCTTCTCTACTATTAGGTATGTAAACATATAAAAATCTGTGATTTAAATACTTTCCTAGACAGCCACTGTGAGCAAAGATTGTTCTTTCCATTCAGTAGAGGGGAGAGGGGTGATTCCTGCCCTTAGCCATGCTGCTGCTGGCTAAACTTGGGGATGGAAGAGTTTGTGTTTTACTTATCAAGTGATGCTTTGATAATGATACTGTGGTTAAGTGCAAGGAAAGCAGAACTAACTAATGAAACCAGCAAGTCCTCCTAGACTCGACTTTTTTTTCTCTCTCTCTGAGAAAAGAAATAAACAGACAAGCTGCCATAATTCAGCAATGCTCATGTTTGGTGGTTGCTGGCCTGCTGCCACCCCCAGAGTTAGCCCAGGGCTGAGGGAGGACGAGTCCCTGCAGGCACAACTCATACAAACTGAGTGGATTTACTTATCATTAATGAAAACAAAAAGAAGCTATCTGATTAATCACTTTGTGGCCTCAGGTCTGGGTTGGGATGGTTTCAGCTATTGTGTGCTGTGTCCCTACCACATTCACATTTCACTTGGCCCTTCTTGCAAGTCTCCAAATGACTCAGTGGCTGGGTGAAAACATCTGGTGGGTGCTTTTCTCCCCAAAGCCTTTACCCTGCTGTTCCCAACAGACCTCTTTGTGCAGTGCATTGTTTTATGTCTCCCAAAGCAGTGGAAAGCCATAGGGTTGGTTAGATGTGCTGTTGAATAAACACCTGGAGTGAGCAGCTGCAGGCTCTGAACCAGGGAGCTGTGGGTCACAGAGGAGTGCTAAGCTCCTGATGGAGGTTTTAAGGTGCTTTTGGAGCCCACCCTAATAAACCACTGCCCCAGCAATTGCTGTTAGGTGGAATAACATGGGGATTGGCTCCTCACAGCTGTGGCTTTCAGATAATGCCAGGGGTAGAAGACATTAGTGTATTTGTTTGTAGGGTGTTGTTACAAATAGCAGTATGCTGCTTTCTTCTCTTCATCCTTACTGTATTTGATCTTTTTTGAAGTATTTCTATAAGATACCCTTGCAGTTTCCATTCTGACATCAGTGCACATTGCTTTGCATGTGGTTTTGTGTCTCACTACAGTGGCAAACCCCTCTGGCAGCAAGCACAGCTTCTCAGCAATGCAAAGGGTTGTTCATGGGACTTGGCTAAAAGCTTGTATGTCTCTTTGGGCTCTGTTTTTCTGCCCTGATGAGCCCAGCACTGTGACCTAGTTGCCATTCAGCCCGCAGGCTGCACAAGTGCCCAGTTGCCTCCCTTCCCCCAGGAACAATGCCTGTGTCCCCATCTCCAGGAACCTCCCTGGCTGAGCAGCTCCTTGGGCACTTCTGAATCCAACTCTGGGTGCACACAGTATTTTCTTTCAGCAGGGTATTAAAAAGCAACTAAGAAAGAGACCTCACAGATGCCAGGAACTGTTGAGCATTGAGTTGTAGCCTCCATGGAGCTTCAGTTCCTCCAGTGGCTAGATAGGCAGTGGTTTTCATGCTGTTTGACAGTTATCTCCTCAGCAGCATTACTAGGCTTATACATCTCCTTTCAGCAGCTCCAGATAGAGCTGACAGCAGGGGATTCTGTTTTGTCTCAGCAAAGAGGAAAAAAAAAAAAGAAAAAGGTGGTCTTTTGGCAGTAGCCAAGGCCACACTCGAGCACCAAGGGGCACAATGTCTCCTCTGTCTCCCAGAGAAAATAGCTTCTGACAGGAATCAGCTTTCAGTCAACTGCCAGGCATCTCTCATTATGGGAGGCCCGAGCTGCAGGCTGCTGTGCAGATAACCTGTTATCAGAGGAGATTGGATGTGCAGTTCAATTGCCTAGTGCTGCTCTTCCTGCAGGATCTGGGGGGGCAAGGAACCCCTAAACAATCATCCTGGGGAAGGTTTGTCAGGGCTGGCAGAAGGGGAGGCTGAAGGAAGGCAGTGCCCCTCGGTGGCTGTGCTCTGTGCTGAGGCACAAAAGCTGCTCAGGGACAGTTTATTGCAGCAGGAGTGAGCTTGTGCAGAGGATGAGGCTGCTGATTGGAACAAGAAAAGTCTCAGTGTTGTCTGAAAATCAGTGAACTAGCCCTTGCAGCACCCTTCTGCAATGGATGTAGGTGCTGGGGTGAGCAGAGGTAGGGAGAAAGGGCAGGGGAGACCCTTTCAGATGGAGCTGAGCTCTGATGCCTTGCCTCACTGGGCACTAAAGCTGTGTGCTCCTGAGGCACTGCACAGTAGCATCCTCTCCCCTTTGCCAGATGTGGGGCAGGCAGCCCCATGGATCACCCACAGCCTGTTGTGGTTCAGCTCAGGCATCCAACGTATCCAGGCACACTGAAAAAAAAACAACCACCCAAAAATAAAACAGAGAAAGCAAAACTGAACTTGTGGCTTCTGCAGGATCAGTGGTGAATGCAGCAGCACCTTCTGCTTGATGGCTTTGGGCCAGCTTGTCACAAACTGGTGCTAGGCTCAGCCCAAACATTCTCTTGAATCCATGTGTCTGCATCTGCTAGGAAAGGAATCAGTTGCTGCACCCATTCCATGGAGCCCTTACCCCACACAGCCTTCTGTGCCCTGGGGAGCCTTTTTCATGGAGATCATATACAATTAGGGCCCAGTAGAGCAATGCTGACAATAAGTTATTTGACCTTCAGGCTGATTGTGTTTCTGATAGAGAATGGATCAGCTCACTGACTTCCCTGCTGATAGTGTGGAATTGGCATCTGGGATGCTGCACTGGGACTGGCTTTAGAGGCCAGAGAGGGAGCATCCAGGAAGAATAGATCACCTTAAAAAAGCTTTTCCATCCCCTAGTTAAAAATGTCCTGGAGTTGGGCTATTTGTCTTTCTCCTGGTTTGGGGAGAGAGAGATCTTCTGCATAATTCATGCCAGATAAAGCATAGTAGCTGTTTGTTCAGGCTGCCTGGAAAGGTGATGAACCAATTCAGAGGGGATGAAAGTGAAGCTGAAAGCTTCTGCTAATCACCTGTAGATGCAGCTGAACATTCATAAGTCAACCTGGGATGCTTTAATTACAGCAAGATTTGCAGCAATGTGTGTCCCATTAATGGCACCGGAAACAGCCTCCCAGGCTCAGCCTTCAAAGGCTCTGATGCCTCCCAAATGGTTAATGGGAAAGGGCTGGCTCCTCACAGCTCACCTACCTGTGCTTCACTCAGCCTTTGAAAAGAGGAGCCTGCTTTTTGCCAGCAGTGCACGGAGGGTTTGGCAGCATGGAGAGGGATGCTTCAGGAGTGGCAACTGAGTTTGCTGCTGGAGGGATGGCTCTGGCTGGAGGCAGCACCTCAGCAGTAGCTTCCTTGCTCTCTTTTGTTCTCCCTGTTCTCTAATCTCTCTGGATTTGTACTAATTGCCCCCCAGGATTCTCAGAGATACCCTTCGTATTTATGTTTTTCTGTTTTTATGCTGATGTAAAGGAGAAAACTGCAGGCAAAGTTGTTGTGAATCCTCATGTCAAGAGATCACCCTTGGATCAGCTGCAGCAGCCAATGTCTCTGCATCTCTCTTGCCCTTCAGACCAAGTGTCTGCTGCTCCTTGCCACCCTGTCTTGATCTTTTTTGCAGCACCTGCTTTGGGGGCTGGAGCAGGTACAAAAATAAAGAGGAGAGAACACCCAGAGCAGTTCAAAGGAGCACAGGCACTTTGTTAAATGCAGGCTCTGGCTGCTATCTTGTACATGACATAGTTTGCTGAACAATTTGGTGGCCACTGTACACTGTCAGCTCTCACTGTGCCACCCTGGGACACGGGTGAGCTCTGAGTGCAGCAGGAGAAATGCTTTCATGTCACTTTTATCTGACCCTGACAAGTCTGCAGAGGTAGCACTGAATTCTTTCTAATGAACAGCCATGGGGTCCTGCCTGGCTTTCCCTGGGGGCATGTGGCTAGTCCTGTTTCTCCAGGACCATCCTGGAAGGTCATCCACTCTGTGGAATGGTTCCCTTGAGGAACTCTTTCTTCCTATAGTCCAGATATAAGAGAGGACAAGGAGCTCTTGGACACTGATGCTCTCTGCTTTTCTGTGGAAGCTTTTCCCTCCTCCTCAGAATGCTATTTCCCTCTTGTTAGGGATCTGAGCTGCTTGTGCCAGCTGCAAACCAGGGATAGCTGTAGCCCTCAGAAAGGCACAGGAAGGATGCTTGGCTGCTGTATCCCTTTGCAGGCAGCTGGGCTGAGCCTTTGTGCCCTCCTGGAGCAGTTCCCTCTGCTGCTGTCAGCACAGCTGTGGGGATGCTAGGGTGTCTATTCCTCTAACTATTGCCAGGGTTCCTCTAACCTGGGCTCCTCCCTCAGAGCAGCAGTTCACTTCACCATAAGGTATGCTTTAGAAGAAATGATAACAAAAGTTATCAGTTAGCAGTTTTATGATTGAATTTGGAGGTTTTGTATGGTTTTAGTAGAGCTGCAGACTGAGCTCTCCAATGCCACTCACACCCTGCTGCTGAGCAGGGGCTGAGGGCAGAGCATCAGCACAGAGGGATGACACCTTCTGTAAATACAGGCTGGGAAAAAAACCAACCAGCCAAAAATTCTTACTCTTCTGAAGGCTGATTGTTAGTTCTGAAGGGTAGAAGTTTAAATGCTGTCCCAGAAGTAAGTGTCTTTTCTCCCAAGGCATTAACGGAACACATCTCTCTGTGCCACTTGAGGTTTTCATGGGCACTCCTCTTGGAGTTACCTTAATTGTCTCTGTGTCCTTTCCCCACCAAAGCTTCTCAGCTCAAGTGCTGTGGCTGTGAGGCTTGATAAGGCTCCTTCAAAGCCAGGCCAAGTAGGAGAGTCAGTTATGATAAGGGCTGCTGTGTGGTGAGTCTTGAGGGAAGCAGCTACTTGTCTGGCAGTCACTTGGAATCCTGGCCTTCAAGCAAAGGGGAAAGTCCCTGAAAACAACTGTTCTGATTGCTGAAAGTTCTCACCATTGGAGGCAACTCTAACTTAAATGCAGATATCCTCCTGATTCCTATGATCTGCTTGTTAAAGGGTGGCTTGTTTGAAAGAGATGATTTACTGTGTTCCACACAACAAAAACCACACCAGAAGAAGGTGTTCCTTTTCTTCTGTAAAGAGGCAGAGCCAAAGGACTTTGTCACCTGTTAGCTGCCCAGCAGACATAAAATCCTCTCCTTGCAGCCATGATTCAGGGTCAAGAGGTAAGGAGATAAGGCCTGTCTTTTGTGAATGGGAGCTTGACTTTCAGAGGGCAGGAAGTGGGACTGAATGCAGGAAGAATGGCAGGAGTCAGGATGGTGAAACTCCAGCCTGCTCTCATCTGATAAGAAAGGGACACTAAACTTAACACTGACAGGGAGGCTCTGCTCCCAGGCCAAGGAGAAAGGCAGCCCCTGGCCTGCCAGAGTTTGCTTTGTGTGTTTACAAGCAAAGCAACAGCATCCTTCAGCGTTTGTCACCAGGGATGCTCCTGACCCCTGCTCCTCTCAGCCCCTTTCTGCTGACCCCTTACCTGCTGCAGGAAGCTCAGGGATGCCCTGGAAATGTCCTTTCTGCCAACAGCTTGAGGCTGAAGGCAGACACAACTTCTGGTGCTCCAGGGCAGGATCTTGAAAGGGAGGTTGCTCCCTAAGCTCACAGAATCATGGACTGGTTTGGATTGGAAGGGATCTTAAAGATCATCTCATTCCAACCCTGCTGCCATGGGCAGGGACACCTGCCACTAGAGCAGCTTGCTGCCCTGTTATCCCTGTGGAATAACAAGCTCTGGATGCAGTGTGCCTCCGAGTGTGAAGGCATCCTGCCTGAGGGAAGCTGAGCAGGAGCTCCAGGCCCTCAAGGACTGCAGAGGGTGCAGGGCTGGCTGAGTGGCCCAGGCAAACACACTCACTGGACATTGCCATGTCCATCAGGCTGGCCTTTGGTCTGCTCATCTCTGCTTGATGGGCAAGGAGAAATGATGCAGAGGCAGCTTGTCTTCTCCCTCCTTTCCTTTCCTCCTTCCCCTCCTTTGGTTGCAAACTTGCACTTAAACAGAAACTGCTCGAATGAAAATAATGCAATGTTACTTCAAAATCTATAATGTGATTTCAGCTTTGGGTTGGGTTTTTTGTTGTTTGTTGTTTCTTAGGCTGTGTAAATGTAATTAGAATTTGCCTGCATCAAGCAGCAGTTCCCCAGAAAATCATCAATTAATTGATTCCAATTACTGGTAATTGTTTCTCATACATTTCAATTAGTCTGCTGGGTTGTTACCAGCAGCACCAGTCAATTATACAAGGAATCAACATGCCTTTAATAACTGTCATGAGAAGAAGTTGGGGGAGAAAAGAGTTGAGGGAGGAAGGACAACATTCTGGATGTCAAAAAGTGCCTATTACACTCATTTATTGTTCAGCTGCAGTGATTCCTAGAGACAGAGAAAATACCCAAAGTGTACAAGTCAGATGTTCTTAGCAGGCAAAGGCCTGGAAGCTGAGCTGAGGGAAGGCACTGCCACAGCCCTCTTGTTCCACAAAGAATAGAAGTGGTTAAGGCTGGAAAACAAACCAGTTTACTAGTGATTAACAGAAAATACCTTAGTCTATCATCTCTGAAGGGGAATTGTCAATGCTTTCATTTCATTTCATTTCCAAGTCAGGTGTTTTCCATATTTGGGATGTGTTCAAGAAATGGCAAATTGGGACTGGATTCTCTCTCAGGTTGGTTAGAAGTTGGGCAGCACTAAAAAATCATTTTCCCCTGGTTTTGCCTTTGGAGTTGAGGGAGGAAAGGAAGGAACATGTCCTGATTGTTGTTGCTGTTTCTGTTGCTGTTATTGTTTGCCCATCTGCAGTTGTTTTCTGACTGTCAGAGGCAGGGATGGAGTTGGCTGCCAGTGGCCAAGCTCTCTCCTGCAGAATTGCATCAGGGGAAAGCAAGCCAGCTCACTCCAACTGTTGTGACAGCTTCACTAGGCTGGGAAGCTTGGGAAGAAAGTGTCTACACTCCAAATATACTCTGTAGGTTCAGGCAGGCACTGAAAATACAAGTGATGTTCATACACCATGCTGGAAAACATTGCCTTGCAAAGATGTTCTCCCTAATGTATGCTCTTGCAGTGCCCATCTCATGGGGATCTAAAAGGTCCCTCAGGAACAAGCCAGGATTCCCAGATCCAGGTCTGCCTCACCTCACTGGACACTCTCTTTTGGCCTCTGTAATGCAGGTCTAGTTGAGTGGTTCTGGCATGCTGAGCTATCCCTGAAAACCACAGTGGCACTGATCCCAGCTCATGCTGTTATTCCCCCCAAAATCCAAATCCTGTTACTTTGAGCCTGGACTATGCACATTGCCAGGCTGTGTCACCTTGCCAGACTATCCATTTTGGGGCAGGCTGCTGCTATTTACCTATTTAATAACAAGGTTAACTATTTTTGCCATCATCATGTAGACTGTAAGCACACATCTGTGGAGGGTTGGGCTGGGTAGAGAGAGGATTTTACCAGCTCTCTGGCTGTCATGCTGTAATCACCACTGATTCAAACAGGGGATGGGTAAGAAGAACCATTGGAAATGTAATCATTGGAGTGTAGTTGGTAGGAGAGTCTTGCTGAGGCTTCTCAGGGTGGCTTGGGAAAGCTCCTGATCCAGTAAAGTGATAACCCTGGCTGAGATGGAATGAATATTGGTGATTTTTTTTTTTTGCTGTGTGTGGACTCCATTCTCAACAGAGTAAAGATGTAGCCCTAAACAAAGCCTGGGGTCCTGAGGTCAGGGACTGTCACTATGGAGCTGATATCAGTTACAGAACAGACAGGAACAGATTTGGTTTATCTGACACTGAGCATTGTGTGGGGAAAGTTGGCAGTGCTAATAATTAGAGATGGGAGCTCTGGGCTAAAGAAACCCAGCTCAGCATGTAATCAATCTGCAGGGGAAAGGCAGCAAATGACTCAAGGCACACCTGCAAGGTTACAGGGAGCTGAAAAGGAGCAGAGAAAGTCAGATCCCATCTCAGGCAAACACCAGAGGGTTTGAGCATTCAAAGCACAGCTCTGAATATGGGGGAGAAAATAACCCAGCCTACCTTTGGGCACTCCTTGGCTTCCCTGCTTTCTGGAAGGTCCTTTTTGGTGAGCCTTGCTCTCCCTTGGGTAGCAGCACAGTGTGGTAAAGGCTCAGGAACAGCATCAGGGTGAGAGCTGGATTTGGTCATGCTTTAGAGCCTAGAGGGAAAGGTGTCTGTGGCCTTGGGGTGAGCTGCTGCTGTTGCCAGCATGCCTTGGACCCTTGGGGAGCTCTGCTAGCAACACACAGCCTGGGCTGGGCTGCTGAGCTCACCTCTGGGCTGCAGAGCCACTTGCAGCCTGCTTTCTGTCAGAACACCTTCTCTTGCTTTGGGCTGTTGCTGAAATCACCTTCCCTGCTCGGTACTGAGAGGTCTTTGTGCAGAGGGACAGCTGGTATGAGGTTGAGTGCTTGCAAGCAGCTGGAGCAGACAGAGGAAGTGCTTGGAGTTGGTTTGGAAGAGAAGTTCTGGAGCTCTCTGCCTCCACCAGCAGTAGGTTTGCTGACTTATTTCTTTCCATATTCCACCGTCCAGCCACATCCTTTTTGTGCAGGTAACAGAAAAATTGACAGCGACCTACTGAAGCACAGATATTTATTTGTAAAAACTCTTCAGCTGCTAAGAAAACACCAAGAGAGGCAGAAATCTGGACCTTGCCAAGCCTCTGCTGTAAGGGGTTGGTGCCCCAGAGTGTGTGGTCAAGGCTGATGCTCACACACACAGAGGTTGCAGGGCTAGGAGTGTGCTCAGCTGGCCTTGGCTGTGAGGCTCAGCTCCAGAGTGTCTGCAGGCTCAGGTGCTGTGAGCTGGGAAACTGCTGAGCTCTCCTGTGCCTCTGGCTCAGAGCACTGTGCTTGCCTATCAGGTAATTATGTATGTATTTGGACTTCTAATAATGGCTCTGCTAGGCCCTGGAGACATTTGACATCATATGAAAAGTATGACATACAAACATTCCCCCAGTGCTGCAATGCCAGAAAGCCCTGAGACCTCTGGGGGGGATGCAGGTGACAAGGCAAAGAAGAAATAGTTCCACCTTGAGGTCATATTTCTATAATGCTTGGAGTTCTGTGGCCATGCAGAAACTATGATCAGATAGTCTCTTTTTTTTTTTTTGTCTCCTTTCTGGGAAGGAGAAAAAAGAAAGTTTCCAGAAGGTATTGGAACAACAAAATTGTATTTGCTATGAGCTGGACTGTCCCTTGGGGATGGAGTTTGCATAGTGGAGCTGTGACCAAAGAAGTGTTGCATTTCCTGGGGATTTCTCCTCAGAAGGGAAATGTCAGGGGAGAGGCAGCTCTGGAGGGACTTGTGACACGTGGAACATCCCAGTGTCCTGCAGCATGTCACATCAGGGACATGCTGGAGGCATCCCTGTGCACTGCTGTCATCACTTGGAGATCCCAGAGCACTCGGTGGAGATGAGCAATTAGCAGTGAGCCCACTGGAAGGACATGGAGGATGATTTGTGGCCACTTGCACACACCTGGAGATGCTGGGGGCACTGGTCCTTGGGGCTGCCTTCCATCCATTAGCCAATGCTGCCTCCAGAGTACACAGAGGTGCATTGACTGCAGCCCTGGAACAATATGGGCTTTGTGACACACTTCACAGTGCACCCTCAGCTGATTTTACTCTGAAGAAATGACTTTTCCTGGCTTGGTGGCAGTGGAAAATGGTTATCAGCTTTTGCTTGGGCTGAGATCATCTGAGAGAAGTCATTGTGATGTTTAATCCTTGCAGGGGATGCCATCCTGAGGTGTTTGTGTTTGCTGCTCTGTGCATTTAGCCACTCTCTTCCAGAGCTTTCAGCAGGACACTGGGTTTTGCTGGCAGCTCATGTTCTGACATAGTGTTACCCAGCAGGGGAGAAATAAAGGGAGGATGTTTAGGTTAATGTGCTTCCATAAAAGAGCTGGGTTCAACTCTGGAAAAGGCATAGAGAAGAGTCTTTATTCCAGTGTTGACTGTAAGGGATCTTTTAGTCTCTAGGCTCAATGACAGTTTTTGGATGTGAGGAAATAACGTGGAAGATGTGGTGATTTTTTTCAGGTTTAGCTGCTAGGAACCAAACTGTCAGGATTTTCTAGCTGTCAGAGCCCATGAGCTGATCTTCCCTAGTTAAGCTGTTAGATCATTTACCAAAGAAAATAATCTAAGAGAGAACAAGATGCTCTTTTAAAAGCAGAGGATGAAAGAGAGGGAGAAAACAGAGACCATTGGAGCTGCTTGCAAAGTACACTGTGATGCTCTGCAGATCTGAAGGTGGTCAGAAAAACATCCCAAATCATCAGAGATGACCTGTGTTTTGCCAGGAGAGCCACAGACACCACTTGCTCCTAGCTGGCAGTCCCCAGTGCTGAGCATCTTCCCTAGAGCTGCCAGATGCCAGGGGCTGGTTGTGCTGGTTTGTGTGCTGTGAATTGTGAGCAGGGAGTTGCTGTAGAGCTGTTGGTGTGTGTCTCAGGGCCTGCAGGTGCCCTGGCTGTGTGCTGGGGGATGAGGAGCTGTGCTTCCAGTGGTCAGCCTGCAGAATGGCAATGTCAGGGCATAGCCACCTCCTGCAGCTATGCCAGAGTGACAGCTAGAGATCTAAACCAAGCCAGAGAAAAGATGCTGAAGGCAGTTTCATAGGTGAGGCATAAAGAAGAAGAGGACAGAACTTTCTGGAAGTGGCACAGAGTGTCAGTGACACACTGGGGCACGTGCCCCAGCTTTTTGTCATCTCAGGCCAGTGCCTTGAGCAGCAGATCATCTTTCCTATTCATCATCCTAAGCAGAGAGAGCTTGCCAGCTGCCAGCCCAGAGAGGGAAGAAGGCAGAGCATTGTTCCCCTCTGTGTGGGACAGGATGCACAAGCTCTTCTGCAGCTGATGCCTATTTTGGGCTGCTGAGCCCTCCCAGTTTGGGCACTGGTGACCCTCGTGCTCCCAGTGTCTATTATGTTATGTTTACTCCAGTTGAAGTCCAAGAAGTTTTTCCATGCTGCCTGGGTTTGTTGGTTTTTCATCTGAAATAGCATTGATCAGCCCCATCCCAGTCACTCTAAACCAGCCAAGCCTTGTGCTTGAGGGCCCTGGGACCCCAAAACTGTGTCTGCTGGGGGCTTGATGCCCCCCCCCCAGCCCTGTGCTGTGCTCCCTGCCCTGCTGAGTCCTCCTGCAACAGTCTGGGCTGTTCTCCTGCCAAAACAGACCTTTAAAAAGCATCCTTAGGAGGGTAATGCTAAGTGAAACAGGGGAAGACACTCTGCTATCCTTTCCATCTCCCCTCCAGCTGCTGTGTGCTGCTCCCAGCATCCCATTTGTGAGATGCAAAGCAAGGATTTTTCTGGGATGAAACCAGGAGAAAACACTGTTGAGATTTTCAGCCCTGGGAAGAGAATTCCAGCCTCCAGCCATGAGGAATGGGTCTGTGTTTCTGTAGCCCTTGCTGCTGTGGTGGTGATGATAGGAGGCACAAAGCAGCTGCACTCTGGATGCAGAGTGATGGAAGTGTCCCAGTAGCTTTGGTCTGAAATTACAGTAATAATTCTTAAATTATAGCAGTCAGGAGTTAATGTATTTCTGCTCAGCATTGTCAGTGGCAAAGCAAAGCCCATTAATTTCCCACTCTTGTGTGTGTTTGAGAAATCATCCCCTGTCAGCTGCTGCTGGTGAACTTGTCTCCTCCCTGCATTCCTAGACATGCTCTCTGTCTCCCAGCAAGGGTCCTAGCCCTGCAGGAGATAAGATACAACTGGCATTCACCAGGAGGTGTCAACGGGCTGCTTTGTGACACATGATGAGTGAGAAAGGCTCTGCAGAGGTGCTGATGTGGCCACATTAGTTAATGAGGTCAGAGCTGAAGTTGCTGCCCCACTGATAACCTGCAAATCCAAATAATGTGCAGCTATCAGGAGGGTGTGCAGAGCTCCTGTCCCCATATTCTCTCCCTGTCCATCACATCCCAGCACCCAACCCCAAACAAAAAGACAGTGCTTGCCAAAGGGTAAAACTCATTCTTCTTGCAGCTCTGGGAAAGCAGTGGGAGATGAGACATGTCCTAGAGAGCCCTGCATTCTTCTCGTGTCTCAGAGGAGATTTGTTGGGCTGGGGTGATGCTTCTGAAGGTGGCTGAGAAAGCAGAGCTGCCCTGTGCAGCTTGGGGAGGCTGAGGAGCTCACTGGGATGGACTAAGGCTTGCTGAATCCTCTCTGCCACTCAACCCAGCTCAGAAGAGTCCCTGTCCTCAGACAGTGCCCTTTTACACTGCTGACTCTAAATCTGTGAGGGGAACATTCCTCATGCCTCACCAAAAAAAAAAAAGCTCTGGAGTTCCATAGCAATATTTTTAGCCCAGAGTCTCCCTGCAGTTCCCTGGAGCACTGATGCTCCTGGGCCAGGAGGGATGGGGCTCCAGCCTCTGAGGTGTACCCACAGCAGCAGGGATGCTTTGGGAGCCTCCCAAGGTATTCCACCAGCATTTGCTGGCCTTGGGAGATGCCCCAGAGGGCTGAAGGAGAGAAGGGTGAAAGCAGCTGTTTGGGACACATCCGAAGGAGAGCTCCATTGTGGTGTCAGTTGCCTGTCTCTCCTGCACACAGGGGACACTTGGTTGGGTCCTTTCCCTGGGCAGGGCAGCTGCCAGAGCCCTTGGAGAGGGCTTTGGGATTGGGATTGGCTTGATCCCAGAATCAAATGTTTGCTGATGGATTTGAAAATCATCTTGTCCCTTCCTAATCAAACATGCCTGGGATTGGGAGATCTGTTCCAATGTGCTGCTTTTCTCCCTTTTTCTCTTCACAAACAAGTCAAGAGCTGGCAAGGTCTTGTCCTGCTGGTAGTGAACTTTCTGTCCTTCCCTTCTTAGCAGCTCAGGTCTAATTTATTTAATCATTGGAGCAAACTTTCAAAGTGCTCCATGGCTCCTCTTTTGTTTCTGAGGTTCAGATGTATTTTTAGCCCTTGTTACTGAACTGGATCTGTGCATTGGAGAAGAATTAATGATTGTTTTGGGTTTGTTGTTATTCAGACCTTCAGGAAAAAAAGAAAAGAGAGGGATTTATGGACTTTGAACACCTCAGGGGCTTTGTTACGTGCACTTTGTGTGTTGTTGGGCTTTTAAGGATGATTTGGTTTGGATTACCAATGCAGCTCTGTTGGAAGGTGACAGCCCTAGCAAGTCACCCCCAGAGTGGGCACAGCCTGGAGAGCAGAGTCATCTTCCCCAGGAGAACTGGGCATGAGGAGCAGCTCACAATGGGACACGAGGATGCCCTCACCCTCTGGAGGAAAGAAGCTCTGTTTCAGAGCTCAAAGTAGCTGAAGTTCTCCCTGTTGGAATCAAGGCAGGGCAGTGATTCCATCAAGCTGCTCTTACAGGTTGGTAGCCTCCAGCATTCCTCCATTCCCATCCATGCTCAGCATGCTATCCAGTTCTGGGATCATTTTAGTGTTGGTATTATTATTGTTGGTCCCTTTCTTGAAATCCATGGCTCAGTGTCAGGAGCACCTAGGGAAGGATAAAGTCTTGATCTTGTTTATTGCTTTGATTTGGATTTTGTGTGTGTGTAAGGCAATAAACAGGTGTAAGTGAAAACTTCTCTGGCAGAGTTCTGCAATGGGAGATTCAGAGCAGTGACAGCATCTTGCTGGTCCTTTAGTTCAGGCTAGAGGGGCTGTGCTGGGCTTGGGAGGGTCAGAGGATGCTCCTCTGTCTCTCCATCCCTGCTCCCAGGAGGGATCTTCCAGCTCTGCAGATTGAGGAGAGCGTGAGGTTTTCCTGCCTGTAAGAGCAGCTCAACACCTCACATCCTGGCTGTTTGCTGTGTGGCCCTGAGTCCACCCAAGCTGTGGAAAGCCATGTGTTTAAAAGGCTTCCTTTGCAGAGTGCTAAGTCCAGGACATCTGCCTGTGCCTTCAGTGGGAGCTGCTAAGTGCTCCCCACAGCTGAAAACAAGCCCATTTATTGCCACTTCATACTAGCTCAGGAGCAGAACTTCACCTGCTTGTGCCTGTGGCTTTCAGGCCTTTTCCTCAGAGCAGGTTGGCTTTGAGCAGCATTTTGTTGGCCTTGCACCCTTCTGGCTCACATCCTTTGTGCTTTACAGCAGGCCAGGTGAGGAAGGTGCAAGGTTTAAATGGCCCAACTGATCCCATAAAAGGTGTCACAATCCATTAATCTCTTTGCCTTGCATGGTTGATCTCAAGGAGTGACAGCAGTGAACCTTTCTGTTTAGCATGGAGATATTTTATGGCTTTTCTTCCCAGTACACAAGTTGGTTTCCCACAGCTCTCTTGTGATTAGGAACCCACAAGTGTGAGCATGGGCTCAGAGCTGGCTCCTGCTGAGCCTCCAGCTCCTGCTGAGCCTCCAGCTCCTGCTGAGCCTCCAGCTCCTTGCCCCTCTTGTCCATCCTTCCTCAGGAGAGCCTGGAGCCACTGCAGTGATGGCTGAGGAGCTCCTCAACAGCAGGGCAGGGACAGGAGCTGAAATGCCACCTCCAGGCACTTTTTCCTGCAGTCATTCTCCCAGTTCGGAGGGCTGGGGAGGTTACTGGTGGGATTAGGCTGTATGGAGCAGGCTGGGATCCTTTCTGATGGCTTCATTTTGTTGGGAACATTCTGTTTGTGATGAGAAAGGCATGTCATCTGCTATTTAGTGCTCTACAGGACTGGCTTTTGGCTAGTGAAATGAATACCCAGACCTTGCTGCTGTTCCAGACCCTTCAGTAAGATTAACTTATCATCTCCATGTGGTTGGTTTGGTTTTCTCCTGTGATGGGGAGCAAGTCCTTGTGTAGTGCCCAGGCCTGCACAGAACCAGAGGGAGAGCTGGGCAAATGCTTTTTGCTGAGCACGTTGTCCTGTGTGCACTGGAGACTTCCAAGCTCAGCATCCTTGTCTGCCTCCTCCCCTGATGAGTTCAAGTGGAGGATGCTGAGTGTTTAATTACACAGATGATGATGCTAGCTTCTCCTGGGAGATCATCTCCAGCTCTTTACCATGAGCCATTGATTGTACATCTAAGAAAGATGCTGTCCTGCTGTGCCAAGGGTCAGGAGGCTACACAGGATTCAGCCTTGGCTATGCTTGAAGCTCTCAGTGTTCCCACTGAGTTCCTGGGGACCTCCTTTGGGCCTGTGTTTTGTAATGAGGTTTCCAGCCATCCAGAGATGACTCTCACTCTGTGAACTAACAGCAAGGCACCAAACAGCAGTAATGACTTAGGATGCCTTTCTCTGGGTGGCTTATTTTCTCCAGTTTCTCTCCTAAAATCCTTTTGGACAGGTTTTCCCAGCTGCTGCACACTGAGTGTTTGTGTCACCTGTTCTGCTTTTGGTCTTATTTGGCCCTTCTGATAGTTTTGCTGTTGGACTGTGAGCGATCCTCCCCTTCAGCTCTTTGCCACTGCCTCCATACAGTCTCCTGAGCGTATCTGCTTTGGCTTTGAGAGGAGATTTTGCATTGAGATCATTTTTGCAGACAGCTTGTAGCAAAGGAAACCTCACCTGGCCTGGGTTCCAGCATGAGTTAAACCATGCTCTCAGGTCCATCCTTCTATTCATTCTCTCCTCTTTTTGTATCTCCCTCTTGCTCCCTCCATGGGCCCAGCCTCTGTGATTAAGTCTGCAGCTCTCCTGCTGTTTTTAATAGGCCTGTAGAGCTGACCATCTGATGAGAACCAAACTGCACAGCGTGCTCCTGAATACTTGCACTGGAATCTCCTAATGCAGGGTATTAATCATGACTGTCAAACCAGTCAGGCCCTAAATGTGTCCACCCAGTATAAAATTATACTAAACAGGAGGGGGGAAAAGGACTTGGCCCATATTAAAACCAGACAGTAGAGAGTCCCCTGATGGCTTGGGCATGATGGCTGAGGGCAGTGTCCAGCCTGACACTGAGTGTAGAAGAGTCTGCTCGGGACTGAAGGGCAGGAAGCTTGCAGAGAATAAGCATAAAGTTGCTGTGGAAAGGTCTAAAGATCCTAGAGGCAATGGCACAAATGGTTTGCTGTGTGTGTAGCTCAGGTGCATCTACCTTGGGGAGCTGGATAAATATTTGGTGCAGCTGGCTCTTCCTTGGCTGCCATTAGAAAACAGTAATTGCTAAATCAGCTGCTGCCCTACTGAGTTATTGTATCCACAGAGCTCAAGGATTCCTTACTCCAGTCTATCCCTTGCCTGTGCTCCTGGGAAGTGCAGGGCACAGTGAAGCATGGGCTCCCTTGACAGAGCTTGAGGAAGGTAAGGCTGTTTCTCTCTTAGCTGGGGACTAGGCAGGCATGTTGGAAGCTGTACTTGTTCCTGACATTTCTGAGGTGCCAGGGAATGCAGCCCCTCCTCTCAGGACAGGGCTTTTTCCAGAGGGCTGTTTCTAATTCTCTACAGTAAGAATGCCTTTATTCTTTGGAGTTGCTCATAAAAGTTAATCGAGTGTAAAATAAAAGTTACATAAGGTGAGTGGTAAAATGTTATGATGACTGATGTTGGCTTTATTGGTGCCTCCAGGCAGGGTTAGGAGCTATGGCACAGTCTCCCCAGCCCCTGCAGCTGTGCTCCAGGAGGACATCCCTTGGATGGGCCTGGCATGGCTGGAGGGATTCACAGGGAAAGCTCTCCCACTCCCAAGCACACTATCCCTAGGGAATTTGGCTGGGAATGGAGTGCTGTTCATTGTGGGAAGGCTAGCACTCTGTGTCTGGACTGACAGCAGCAGGGGAGAAGCCTGCTAGAGAGCTGGCAGGAGTTTCTCTCCCCTCCACCCTGGCTATTTCCAAGCCATCCTACAGAAGTCACTAGCCCATAGTGTGCTGATCAGGAATCCTTTGGCATAAGGAATAAGAGCACTCAGTCCTGCTCCAGCACTTCCCAGGCCAAAGGTTCTCTCTTCTCAGTGTCTTTAGGTGGGCTTCCCTCATCTTGCCCTTGGTTTGCTCTGTGCCTATCAGAAGGTAGAAACTCAGTAAAAATAACATCAAGCAATCTGCATCTACATTGCTGATTACAAAGTGAGGAAGGGAGTTTCCTCTTGTGTGAAATGCTTGAAGTCTAGAGGAAGATGGAGCAACCAAGGATGCTTCAGCTGGGCTTTGCTTTTGAAAGGGAGATTGCAGAAATGGAGTGGAGGTCAGTGCTCAGGAACAAGAACTTCCCAGCTCTCTCCCTAGGAAGATCTAGTTGGTTGGCTGCTTGGGTCCAGGTGCCACAATAGTGGTAGAAATAAGAGGTGAATCTTCTCTCCCTTGCTCCATCATCTCTGGATGACACCACTGAGTGCTGGAGGAAGGAAGAAGCTCTTTGTCCTGAGCTCTCAGGGCAGGCTGAGCCATTCCTGCTCTTTGGAGAGGTGCAGTTTCCAGAGGATTTGCTTCAGGTTTCATCTCAGTTATGGCCACATCAAATTGTTACAATGGCAAAATGATCCTTTCTGGGAAGTTGTCAACAAACAGTTCTAGTCACTAGTGCTCACCATATTCCTGAGGTTTGCTTTCTTGGAGCAAAAGGGAACTAGAGGGGGGAAAAAAAAAATCCATTTGCCAACTGTGGTCTTTAGAAAATAAGAGAATTATTCTTCTCCAAGAAGAAAAGATGAGTGGCTCAACTCAAACATGTGCCAAGACTGAACATGTCCATGCCATCCCCCAAATGCTCATACTTGGAGTGAGGGAGTTGTAATTGCACCTGGATCTGAAGGACTGGCTGGATTTTCCCTGTTGCTGCTTCCAGCACTTCCCTGATGCTGTTGTGCCCTCCTGAGAGCAGAACTGGGCTGTGCTCAAGGTTATTTATCCCTAACTCCAGTGCCTGTGCTAGTGCAGCATGTTTCCATAACGCTGTTATTAGTTTTGTCCAGCCTACAGGAAAAAGTGATAGTGTAGCTGGCATCCCAGTGTTAGGTCATATTCAAACCATCTGTAACAAAGCTTTATTTGCAGTTACTTTGCAGTTCAGGTTTCAGCTTCCACTCCACCTGTCATCAGTGTTTATCCTCATCAACTTTCACAGCTTCTTTTCTGCTGGCTCAGGGCTTTTTTTTTCCTTTCCTTCTGACAGATCTTTTCAGGAGTTTTGGCTATCTTGTGCTCACTTTGACCAGCAAAATGCCACTGCTTTAGTTAGAAAAGACACAACTTCCAAGCATCTGCAGTATCCTTAGGGGAGGAGGCTGCTTTTTTCATGGGATTCCAAGAGAAAAGAGCACTGTTGCTCGTTGTGATTTCTGTGGCACAGGCAAATAAAGTCAAAGCTGCAGAAGCATCCTTTGCTTTGCTGTGGGCCAGTCCTGTGCACTGGAGGAGTAGCCATGGGCTGCTCTGAGTGCATTTACACCTCATTCCTCACTCAGTATCCATATTGGTTCAGAACTCCTGTCTTTTTATGGATGCTCTGGACTGAGTTGGGGATAAGATCACAGACTCCTAGAATGTCCTGAGTTGGGAGGGACCCAAAACCATCATCAAGTGCAACCCCCAGAGTCCCAGCCTGTGTCTAAGAGCATTGGGCAGATGCTTCTGGAGTTCTTGCCTCATCTTACAGAAGGTTGGCCCTAGCACAGTGATCTGGGAGGGGTTGGCTTGCTGCAGAGGACTGCAGACACCTTGTTTACAAGCAGGCAGTGGCTCTCTGCTTTCCTTTTCATGTCTTGGTGAGGAAAGGGAGCTGCTCCTGGCTGCCTGTGCTGTGTGCTCAGTGCTGTGCCTGCAGCTCCCAGCCTGAGCCCAGCTCCAGCACATCAAACAGGGCACAGCACCCAAACACCCAGCACATCAACAACCATCTGGCAGCAGCAGCTTCAAAATCCAGTTAATTAGGTGTAACTGCTTGGTAGAGACAAACTGAGGTGCTTTGGGTTCATTAAACTGTAAAGGAAAAGGGGTTTAAAACCTTTTTATCCCAAGTGATGGTTTTCAGTCAGTCAGCATCCTTGCTCTTGCATTTGGCCATGCTGATCCTTTCTGGCTGTAGTTTGTGCTGTCAGGTTGTTGTGGTGAGCAGAGCTGGATGTGCCAGAGCAAACAGACATTCTACTGGAGGGCAAGAGCTGTGGCTTTGATTATTCTCTCTGTGAAGTGTCTTTTCCACTGTGCTATCTGCTGTTGTTTCCAGTGGGATCTAGGGAATGGTTAAGGTGCACGTGTGTTCTGCTCAGTTGCAGTACAGGCAGGAACTAACAGTCCTGGATGAAAATATGGCCCAGTCCTGAGGGAAACAGGAGACTCTGACAGCCCTGGGCATGTTGACCCTGTTCTCAGTGGTGTTGGAAACACACTGGGAATCAAGTGATTGATTGGAGGATCAGGGAAGATTGTAGGAAATGAAAGAGCCCTTGGAAAGAGAGCAAAACAAAAGTCACTTATCCCAGAGAAAATTGCTCTTGAAACAGCTGATGATCACAGCCATGGAGGTTATGATGATACACCCTGGTGTAAATGATTTGTCAGGATGACAAGCTGCAGCCAAAGGAAGAGGAACCACGCTCCAGCTCCTCAGAGATGAGGTCTGCCCAGTACCTGGAGCTTGTGTCCTCCTGCTGCATCTCTCCCTACTGCAGAGCAAAGGCTGGGAATGCTGAGGTGATACACAAGTGGTCAGGATCTCACCCAGCCTCTCCTAGGAGCAGTGTGTTTTCCACCTTCTGGTGTTTTCTTTTCTCCTGCCTTGTGTTTGAGCTTGTCACTATTTTTGGTGACTCTCTCTGCCTGTTATCCCACAGATCAAGTTTCTAAGCACTCAGAATGTCTGAGTTCAGCTGATCCTGAATCTCCTTGTCTTTTTAGATGATTGGCATAGCAGGACCTCATCCTCAGGCCAAACAGAAACATGTTCTGGTGGCACTTGCTATTTAATACAAGCAGAATGAAGCAGAAGACTTATGTTGTTAAATCACTGAGTAGATAGCACAGAGCTGAGCTCAACAGAGAGAAGAGCCTTCCAAAAACTTGCCAGGAGAGCAGTGGGGCTGAAAGCAGAGCAGACAGGTTGCTCACACTAGCAGAAAGATGAGCTGCATCCTTAGAGATGCTCTCCAGGTACCCTTTGTGTCAAACTGCACTGCTGTGTGCTGGGCACAAACAGGAGACTGAACACTGGACAGAAAGGGAGACTGTTTCATGCTTGTACTCAAACCCTTGGTTTTTAGTCAAGGGAAGCATGAGCAGGCATGTTTGAGATGTTTAAGCAGAGCTCTAGAACTCCTGTCACCACTCCATCTGTGCTGGCTTGCTTCTGGTATAGGAGTAAATACATGCACACATATACAGACATATAAAAATAGCTGCTGCTGTCTGTCTGCTGCCATTCCTTCTCTTGTTTAATGATGCTGTTTGGGGTGAGAGCAGAGAGGTGAAAGGGGGGGATGGAGGGGGCTGTCTGCAGCCATAAAGTGGACCGAAAACAAGCTTCATCTTTGTAGCTGAGCAGAGTTGCATTATGGATGGTTTTAATCTCTTTGACCTCATGGCAGGCAAAGAGGGAAGTGAAGAAATGGTGACAAACACCAGCTCTTTAATGCCAGGTTTGTTCCTGCCTGGTGTGCCCTAAGGGTTAATGTAACAGTTTGAAGGCCTTCACTCACACCCACCCCCCAACTACAGAACACTTCCAAATAATCCCTTTATAATAGACCCTTTTCCACAGATTGTCCCTAGCCCAGGCATTAATGGGGCCTGTTGGTGTCAAGCATTTCAACAAATAGTGGCCAGCCCAGCCCTCTGGAGCCCTTCTCCCTACCTCCAGACCTTAATGATCTCTTGCCCCTCTGACTTAGCTCCCCTGCTGCAGGGACAAAATTAAACCACTGTGGATGGCAAAGCAGTTATTTGCTGCCCAGGCAATTACATCCTTCCCAAACTCTCCATCGAGGAAGGGCCAGATGGACTTTATAGAAACCAGACCCAGGCCACAGCTTTAATTATCATGGTCCTGTCAGCAGTGAGGGAAATGCTGAACGAGCGCATGAAACGAAGCGAGAGCCTTGCACATGGATTTTTTCCTCCATAAAATTTTATGGCTTCTTAAAGAAACAGCATTCATATCTTTTACGAGGCCTAATCATTCACTAATGCCTATATTAGTGCACCTGTGGCACTCAGCCCCATGGAAATTACAGTGCTGGGCCCAGCTCCCTCCTTGGGCTGTTATTGCAGAGCCCTTCTCCAGACTCCAGCACGTGTTCCAGGGAGAAGCTGGGCTCCTTCTCCTTAGCCAGCACTCACTGCAACAAGGGAGAGAGATTTATGGACCTTTATCTGCTGAAATTTGTGTGGATAAGAGCTGTAAATAAAGTGACCCTTCATAATACAAGGATTTGTAAAGTCTGTCCCAGGGTAGCATCTAAAGGGCTTGGATGTGTTGGGGTTAGTCATCCAAAGGGCTTGGATGTTAGTTATTGGAAGGTATTGGATGTGGTTTGGGTTAGTTATTTGAGAAAGAGTTGGTTGTGTTTCGGGTTAGTTATCTGAAGGGGTTGGTTGTGTTTGGGGTTAGTTACCTGAAGGGGTTGGTTGTGTTTGGGGTTAGTTACCTGAAGGGGTTGCTTGTGTTTNTGGGTTAGCTATCTGAAGGGGTTGGTTGTGTTTCGGGTTAGTTACCTGAAGGGGTTGGTTGTGTTTGGGGTTAGTTACCTGAAAGGGTTGGTTGTGTTTTGGGTTAGTTATCTGAAGGGGTTGCTTGTGTTTGGGGTTAGTTATCTGAAGGGGTTGCTTGTGTTTGGGGTTAGTTATCTGAAGGGGTTG